>JAWWLV010000021.1:17962150-17976567 GCA_035041135.1 Platyrinchus mystaceus | reverse complement strand
TCCAAGCCTCAGATTTGTGCTGGCTGCAGAAAGGGCCCTTGTTACCCCCTGTCTGAGCTTTGAGAGGAACAGCAATATCCTCCACATACGGAATATTTGTTGGTGCAGGAGACACCTGGGGTTCAGCCAACTGGCCCTGAAGAGCAACACCAGGTTGGTGAACCAGGAATATCATGCTCTTCAAAACCATGGTTTTAAGAATATTTGATGTAGTTTGGCTCAGGTGCCGAAGCTCGGCTGATATTCCCACTCCTTCCCATGATGAGGGAAACCAGAGCCAAGTCAGGGGAGCCCTGACCCAAGTCTGGGGACAGCGTGGGAGCAGAAGCATAGAGTGGTTTGGGTTGGGTTGGAAGGAACCTGAAAGGCCATGTTGTTCCAACCTTCTGCCATGGTCAGGGACACCTTCTAGTAGACCAGATTGCTCCAAGTCCCATCCAACCTGGCCTTGAACACTTCCAGGGATGGGGAAAAGAGGAGGCCACTCCCCTGGGCAGGATGTCAGTCGTTCATTAAACCACGTGCCCGGGCAGGTTCATCAGTGTCTTTCATGGGGTCTGATCATCTTTCACTTCCTGCCTTACATTGGTGAAGTTGAACATCAAACACAGGCCTGTTCTGCACTGGGATGAAATAGGTGTTGGAGGAAACCCTTTTGAGAGCTTCAGAGGATAGATCCTTAAAAATGCAATGCTTTATTGTCACTGTCAGCACGTGAGGGCTCAGAGAAGTCCTGTCCTCAGAACACAACAAGGCCACTCATCTCACGTGCAGCAATATCAAAAGCAGCAGAAAAGTCCAACAATAACAACGAAGCAGCAAAATCCTGGCCAGCAGTGAAAAGTAGGTCATTTTGAATGCATCCAAGGGCTGTATCTCCACAAGGAACTGGCCAGAGGCCAGTTTAATTTGTCAAATTAATTCTGGAAGATCAGGTGCCTGTCCCCCTCCCTGTCCTCTCCTCATTAGCCTTTGGCACAAAAATACACTAATAAGTGTGATTTTTCCTAGATAGTCCAACTTTATTATTATTATTATTATTTTCATTTTCATTTTCTGAACCACAGTGTTGCTCACAGCGAGAGCCATGTTCCTGTTGTTCAGCCAAGTTATCTCTGATACAGGGAGGGGAGCTGGGGAACTGGTCACACCACTGACTCCTGGCTCTTGCCATAGCCTGACACGTGCAAAACTGCTTAAGGTTCAGCTCTGGTCCCAGCTGGATCATCCTGAGGACCAGCAGAGCATCAGGGTGGTTCACATCATGAACCAAACCCGTCCCAGGCCTGGATTAGAGCTGGAAAGCCCTACAAGCAATTGCAACAGCTTGATAAGTGCCTTATACCAGGAGAATTCTCCACTGGAAAAATGGGGTTAGATTATCCCTTTTTAATGCTCTCTGAGAAGGGCTGGATCTAAAGTGGTTGCATTAGGAGAAGCAGAAGTGAACAAAAAGCCCCTGAGGTTTTTAATGAGTAGCTGTTCAGAAAGCTCCAGTCCATCAGCTATTTACTAGGAAGGAAAGGAGGAAACCTGGAAAGCATTAGGAACAGAAAGACCACCAGACATGAAAAATGGGATTTTTAATGTTGAAGTTATCAGCAGAAGAGGTCCTCAGAGTTTATAGGCAGAGTTTTAACAGTAACACCACAGCAGGACTTGATAGGTAAAATGTGTGCAAATTCAACCTTTTTTTCCCCACCATTGGTCAATATTTCTCTCCTACCAAAGTCAAGACTTACTTTGGCTTTAATCCATTTTTTTTCTGAAGGACTCCTCTCTGTAAAAGATGAGTAGGTGAAAAAATATGTAAGAGGATGACTAAACCACTGGATAAAAAAATACATTATGGGCACCGGGTGTAATATCCAGTAATGCTGGAGAGTGTGGATGCCGAGGAAAAAAGAGAGACAGGCTGACCATTTTAGTCAAAAGCAAAGAGAAGGATGGAAATCTGGATGCTGGAAGTGAGGCTTGGTCCAGAAATCAAAATCCATAAAACACATTAGTTCTGGGGTGAACATAGTAAAGAGTCTAGCCCAGGTTAGCCAAATATCTGTGGCTTCAATAGAAGCCTTTAGGAAAATATGCAGCCACTAAAACCATTTTTACTCAGTGCCCTCCAAAGAGAAAATACTCTTTTAGCTGTTTAAGACTAGTTTTTTCCTCCCACCCCTCCTGACCTGCCTCACAGGGCTGAGTCAGGAGCAAAATAGGGAGGCATGAAAAATCACCATCTGCTTTTGTCACCCCCATGACCCCAGTACCAGTTGTTACTCACTGGCCACATTTCTTCCAGCTTGTCCATCTAGATAAGAAACCCTGTGACATTCAATTCACTCTGTGTTAATAATAATAATAATAATAATAAAATAAAGGAAATCAAAATTTAAAAGAGTGGTTTTCAGGGAGCTTTTCACATGGAAAAACCTGGAGAGAAGTGTCTGTTGTCTCCTTGAAGGAAGATACATCACTAAGTGGCTGTAACTAATAATTGTGTGATATTGAAGGAGCACAGAATTTAGTGGAGCAGTGGGATTACTTTTGTTAAAGCAATAATGCCTCATTTGTTCTTATGACAGAGCTTTACAACAGTTACACAGGCAAGCCTTTAACATCCATCAACATTACTGTCTGGATTGTATTATCTAGGAAATCCCAGAGTCACCAGCCTACAGGTTGAATTAGCTGCAAATTCATTTCAGATTAGAATCCCTTTTGTAAATGCTGCAGTCACTCAGGCAATACCTCGGAGAAACCAGGGGGATGTTATTGAATTCTGTGTTAATAATTCTTTCCCAGCCCTTTTATTTTTTTGGTAACCGCTGCTTCTTGAAAGGCATTAAGGCATTAAGCTGACTTTAAAATAACAGCAGCAAATGCTTTTCCAAAAAAAAAAAAAAAATTTTAAAAAAATCTCCCTTTATGCCCTTCCTGCAGGAATGAAAACCTTTCAAATACAGTTTACAGTGTCTCTGTCCCTCATTTAGGTGTTTCAAAAATATGTCAGCATAGAGGTCCAGAGGAAATCATCCAAGGACTCCTTCCCATTTTTTGGCCATGCTTTGTCCAGGTACCTTCTCTGTACTTGCCTTACCCAGCACACCTTGACTAGACCTCACCTTGGAGCAATCGAACTTTCCTCTGTAGGGTGGAAAGATCTCAGGAGGTTGAGATGGTCTTTTCCCTTCTGGTATTGCTTTTCAAGAACCTTTATTTTTTTTTTATTTAGACATTTCTGCAGCTCCCATGAGAATTAAGCCAAGAATAAGGGTCTTTTCATGCAAATGGTATTCGAGCAAGAATCCTGCAGTCAGGAAAGAGTGTCTTTGACTTGAGTGTTAAAGAATGTTTGCGGAAAATGAAGTCTGAACTTCAACCCACAAAAATTCACAATAGAATCCTGATTTGGAGAATCACACCAAGCCAACTGTGGGGCAAAGCTGCCACCACATGACTGCTCAAATGTCACCTACAACACTTGAGGTTTGTATCATTGCTGCTGAACTGCTCCCAGGCAACCCCCTGGCCATCATATTTTTGGCTAATTATGCCAAACAAAGGCTGTATCTGAAAATTCACTTGTTGCCCATGTTATTCACACAAATCTTTTGTTTGGCATCTTGTTATAGAAAGAATGGAGAAATCTAAATTAAGGAGCAGGTCCCCACCTTTGAGCTTTTTCTTTAAGGATCTCTTCTCTGCAAGACAGCCAGACTTTGATTTAAATGCCTTGTTACAGTCTGTGTTGGTACACCCCAGGATATAATCATTTTGATTCTTTACATTTCTAACCTGCTATGTTAACATTTTCTGTGTAACTTACACTGCTGCCCTTAGAGAAAAAAAAAAAAAAGGAAAAATCTCCTCTATGCCCTTTTCATAAATTAGTTTAAAGCTTTAACAAGAGCATTTTATGTTCTGATTGAAGAAATAGATATTATTTATTGTGCCAGAAACTATCAAAGCATCTGTTTAACCCGAAACCTGTGCTGGAGCTCCAGCCTGTTTCCTCCAGGGCTGCAGGACATCAGGAATAGCTATGGGTGAACGTGGGTCTCATAAATATTTATTTTAAGTATTTAAGGCCAAGTTGGATGTGTCTTGGAGCAACCTGGGCTAGTGAAAAGTGTCCCTGCCCGTGGCAGGGGGCAGGAATGACATAAGCTTTAGTGTCCTTTCCAACACAAACCATTATTTTCTCTATAGTTCTATGATTTTGCCACAGAAAATTAATAATTCTACTAATCCTCAGAGCAGGTTTAACCTGTAATTGAAGGCAAAGCTGCAGATTTCCTTCCTTAAAGAGCAATCGTTCCCTAATTCCTGAAGTGATTGTTTCAGGTGAAGCACCGTTTTCTGGGGAGTGGAAAGCCCCAATTCCTACCCAAGAGTGAGGTCTCTGTGACTGTCACCCCCTCCCAAGACACACTCACTTGCAGACACAGGAGTAATGGCTATTTTAGCCTGTCATTCTCTGCAGCAAACCCTCACCTCTGTTCACTGGGGTCTTTACATAACCTGACCTCCAGAAGCCAATTACATCTGTTTTCTTTGTGCTCATGTGTTTCTAGTATTGACACCAACTTCGCTTTCAACAAAGGGTGGGTTCCCATGAACTCAGTCCTTTATTACCAGCTGGTTCTTATTAGAGATTAACCAATAAAAAATGAGTAATACAGTCAGCAGTGTGTTCCTACATGTAGCACTTTTCCATGTGTTTCAATTTACCAATCAACCAATAAAGCCCT
Organism: Platyrinchus mystaceus; assembly: GCA_035041135.1. Classification (NCBI taxonomy): domain Eukaryota; kingdom Metazoa; phylum Chordata; class Aves; order Passeriformes; family Tyrannidae; genus Platyrinchus; species Platyrinchus mystaceus. The sequence continues at coordinate 17,971,816 of JAWWLV010000021.1, read as the reverse complement.
GCCCTCCAATGAACTGCATTCCATACCTCACATTTTTTGCTTATTTTGATAAATGTAGCTTTTCATAGATAAAAAGGGCAAGAATCTGGCTAACACTGTCTACTGTTAGCTGGAACATTGATGTTGGTTAGATGAATTAGAGAATGCTACTTGATCTTTTCTCTGACAGCTTATTATGCCTCGGTTCCTGGGCTTCTAAAATTTCTCCTGCAAAGCTCCCTGTCACTGTGCTTAGTTAAAACTTGTCAAAAAATTAACAAACCCAATTTCAGGCTTGTTTTGCTTATTTCCTTCAGCACAAACCAGGCAAGGGAGACTTTGAAAGGATACACTCCTGCTGCTGCTGTTGCAGATGTTTCTGCAAGCTAAAATTCCTTATCCAGCATTATGTGGGGGATTAAAGGGTTCAAACCTGAAAACTGCAGTCCATAAAATGGGTCATTTCTAGTGCAAACTTTGGGGAAGAAAAATACAAAAAGCAAACAGCAGCTTCATGGATTCCTCAATGAGGGAATCTGGGAGCAGATTTGTAAAGTTGTTCTCTGCCACTGCATCTTCTCTCCCAAAAACCTTTAAACATGGACTTTATATCAAGCACTTAAACAGTTGCACTCAAGCCAGTGAATAGCTCACATGCTTAAAAATAAGCACATGTTCAACCATTCATTAATTTTCATCATTTAACATGAGTGGCTGAAGCCCTGGTTGAGTCTCTTGTGTCAGTGAAGGAAGATCATGATCCTCACTGGGACCAGGCATGCAAACAACATCATCGGGAATGTGTTGCCTTTCACAAGCAGAAGAAAAGCCTTTGGTAGAACAGTCTGAAGAGTTAATTTATTTACACATTTTAAATTCAGCACATTATTTTTTTCATTGGCACAATTTTAATAAAAATTCCCCCCACTTGTATGAAGGGGGGCTCCATGAAGGGCTATCCATGTCTGCTGCCTGTAAGCAATCCAGGTGGGATGAATGTTATTAGACCCTTTAATTCTCCTAAATAGACCTACCCTTTGACACTGAATTCTGAACTTGGCTTCATTATCACTTTTCAGCAGGAGAATGAAAATACAGTAAATCTTTCCATTAAACCAAGCTGCTGAAAAGGGAACTTTATTGTTTTAAGGTAGTTCAAAGTAGGTTGAAAAACTCCCTGTAAAAACAGGCACGAACTCCTTAAACCCCCCTAAGGTATAAATGTGCTAACTTGATGCTTGGTTCCTCTGACTCCTTCACTACCATTTTCCCACCACAGGCAGGGAAAGTTCAGTGGTAGGAGAACACGATCAGAGAGTCACTGAGAGTTCATCACGTAAGATATGGAAACCTGACCTTGATGCCACCCAGAGATCAGAAAACCTGGGATTTTCCAGGGAGTCTCAAAGGCATCTTAATTCTATTAGACCTTCATGATTCAAGGCACTACAGCACCAACCATCTACTTTTAGGTGACAATTAAACAGCTACAAACCCTCACCCAGTCCTAAAAACAAGAGGGTTTTGCACACAAAAATACTCAGAACAGCTTCAGAAAGCAGCTGTCATGAAATACCAACCAAAAATAAGTGAAGTACATTCAGTGATGCCTTGAACTTTTCCTTTTTCTTTCCCATTAAGTAATATTAGGGGAAACACTGGTCCTAGTGGAGTTAAGGACAAAACTTTGACTTCCAAAGAAGCCCCAGCAAAGCAGGGAAAGGTGTGGATTTATGTCCCTACAGTTATCCTATATAAATCACTGCATAAACACTCCTTCCAGAATAAGAGAGTTTAGGCTCTGCCTAAAGCCCTTCACTGAACTGTCAGCTTTGAAGATGAGATTCCCTTGCTGACTCCACTTCCACTGCCTTCTCCTAAGGCACAAAATGCTCTTTCTAGGTGTTTTTCCCAGGGGAGCACTGTTGGTATCCAAATAACAGAGGCCAAGATCCTGGAAGGTTATAGGAGATGACAAACCTACTGCAACTTTTGCAGGCACCGAGTTTCCCTTCCTGCTGATGGGGTTAAGTAAATGAGGTGATTCCTCATCCCTCTCTCTGGTGCTTTTCAGACAGAGGTGATGTATTTTTGGAGGCAAATTCTTAATTTCTAGTTACAATTAGGAGAAGAGGTCGAGAATGGGCTCCTTCCCATCCAATACTCCTTCAAACACAACCCTCAGTGGTGAATTTGCATCCTGTGCCCAAGATCCCAGAGTGCTGCTGCAGATTCCCATGAACCACATGCTTCCAGCTCCCCACCAAGGGTGCTGAAGCCCCATGCAGTGGTTTCCTCCAAAACACAGGAGTAGTTTCACTGAAGCACAGCAGTTATGTGGCAAATGCAGTCCACTTAATAAATACATTCCATTTAATAACTGATTAAATCTTACATGAAAAATAGAGAGTGCTGCAGAAGATTAATTTCCAGAAAAGGTTTTTTTTTCTATTTTTTTTTTTTAATAATTGGAGTTAGATTCTGGGCTGGAGAGAAAGCTGGGGATGGCTGATAACATTTTGACAATGATGAGTGAGGCTTTAAGAAATAAATACAGCCAGGATTATTGAAGTCTTTTCAGCAGCAGAGTCTCCAATTCAGTGGAATCATATGAAAAAATATTTGCCTTTTTCAAGTCACCTAATCACTCTAGAAAGCTGGCAGCAGTTCAAGTGATGTACAGTTAAAATGTCAGGCTAAATTATAGATTTCAGCCTTCAGAATGTGGTGTTAAGAATAATTCATTTGTGTTTTTTCAGTTGAAAACATTTTGAACCTTGAGCTTTTTTCGCTTTTACTGGTGTGGTTTTTGTTGTTTATGTCAAGGAAGTACTGAAATAAATAAATGAATAACAGCCAAAACAAGTGAACATGGAGTGAGCAACACTTTTTCTGGAGATCAGCAAACATGAAGGAAGGAGAAGGAAATTATGAAGAAAGAAGGGCCAAATTCTGCCCCCAGCATTAAGGATGTGAAGTAAGTCCCAGGTAAAGCCACAGCACAGCAAAGAACTTCCATTTCAGTCTGTGAGACTGAACTAGGCTGGGAGAGGGCAGTCGGGTTAACAAACTCTTACCACTTTGCACAGAACACCATTATTATTGCAAGGGGATGTTTCATGTCCCAAGGGATTTTAACATCATCTCTGTCAATAGAACTGAACAATTTGATTCGCTGCTTCAATGGCCAGAAAATTCTGAACTGGTGTGAGCTGTTGCTCAGCAGTGGTGGGGGAAATATTGATAATGCACCATCATGTGGCCTTGTCTTCTTCAGGGTGAACACCCCCAGCTCTCTCAGCCTGTCTCCAGAGCAGAGGTGCTCCAGCCCTCTGACCCTGTTCATGGTCCTCCTCTGGAGTTGCCCAACATGTCCATGTCCTCACACAAGAGAAGAGCTGGTCTAGTTGTTGGCTTCTTCAGGGACACCTAATGACAGGGCCACTCCCTTCCTGTCTCTGCTTGCTTTGGATAAATCCAGCTCTGTGGTTTCTGTGCCCAGAATTCCCCTTTCTGCTCTACAGACCTAATTGCTACAGACCCAACTTGTACCTGACAGAAGAAACTCCCACACCCTTGCAGAGACTTCAAGGTCTTTACAGTGAAGTCCAAGAGAGAGCAAAGAGGATCTTGTAAAATACCTCTGAATTGGAGGGAAGGGACATATGCCTGGAATACCATATAAATCATGCTGGGGGAGTCCCTGTTGGGGGGAATTGCAGGTGGAGGGAGTTGGATGGGATACCTGGTCCTGGGAGGGACCTCCTTGTATCTTGGCCATGGGGTTGGCTGAGGCTCTTCCCATCAGTGGTACAGTGCCACCAATAGAGATGGGCTCTGGTATCAGCATTACTTTGCTTTTTTTGGCTTCCTGCTCTGGTTGTTGCTTCACATCCCCTTTTTGCATTTTCCTCACAATCCCTTACCCTGACAAACCACGTCACCCAGAAAGGCCTTTCTTCAGATCACTTCTATGACGCACCCTTGGCTGTGGCTATTGTTTGTTGTCACTGTTATCCAACCTTGTCCTTGCCCACAAAAGGAACAGAATTAAATGCGATGCTTCATTTCCAATTTCAATTTATTTGTCTTTTTCTCCCAGCCATTGCAGTTCAGCTGTCCTCTCTTAGCTAGATTAAACAGACCTCTAATATATGTTATTTTTCCTTGGTGAAAATAGTTATGTGCTGTAATCAAGTCTCTGTTTGATCTTTTTAATAAGCTAAATAGACCAATTTCCTTCAGTCTGTTCCTTCAGACCCCTCCTATATTTGAAACAAATGCTTTTGCAAAGGAAAGCTGTTTTTTTGCAAAGCAGTCTGCTCTATTTTCAAAACCGATGCAAGACTCACAGTACATCCTCTCCAAAACAATGGTACAAAGAGACATTTTGAGGCTTGACTGTCTCAACTCCTCTCCATCCCTTCTGCCCTTAAGCTGAAGAGGTTTCATCTAGCAATGGAGTTTTGGGTAATGAAGTCGTGTTTGCAAGGACCAGAGGACATCATGTTTGATAGGACAAGAGGAAATGGCTTCAAGTTGTGCCAGGGGAGGTTTAGATTGGATATTAAGAAAAAAATTTTCATGGAAAGGGTTGTCAAGCATTGGAAGAGGCTTCCCAGGGAAGAGGGGAAGTCACCATCCCCAGAGGGATTTAAAAGATGTGTAGATGTGGCATTTGGGGACATGGTTTAGTGGTGGCCTTTGCAGTTGTGGATTAATGATTGGATTCAATGATCTTAGGTCTTTTCCAACCTAAATGATTTTATGCAGCTTTGCACGCCCTTTCTGTAGCTGCTTGTGGGATGGGATTGACTGTGGCTGTGAGCACGTTTTGAGTTCACATCAAGCACCATGCCCATGGTGATCACTGACTCTCCAGCTGCCCATCCCATTGGATGTGCCACTGGAGATCAACACCTTGTACATCCTCACCCTGTAGGCCACCAGCATGAGGAAGGAAGACTCCCCTGCAGACAAACCTGACACAACAAGGACCCTGTGCCCCCAGAATGATGTCACTCCTTCGGGCTGATCAACAGCAGGGCCCTGAGACAGTTGTGACCATAGGGAGAGAGAAAAGCCCTGGTGCTGGGAGGGTTTGTGTGGGGTCACCCCACAGCTGGTGCCCGAGGTGCTGGTGGTGTCCCCCATCCTGGGTCAGGCTGTGGGGACCGTGGGGCTGACGGGGGAAGAAGCACAGGGGAAGTGCCGGACTGGCAGAAAATAAATCACAGCGCCTTGGTGCTGTCACTCTCTGCCCCAACTGGTTTCCACAAACAAAACTTCACTGTCCACTGACAAGAACAAATAAACCAAGTCGGGAGAGACTGAAATTCACAGGGGATCTGAAATATTTACCTTGATACCTTATAAGGCTAATAACCACTTTGCTGCTTTGCAGCCACCGACAGAATAAAAAAAAAAAACAACCCCAAAAAAACCCCAAAACAAAAACCTACCTAAAATTTTTGGGGCTTTTGACTGGTTCAACCTGTCCTGGCAAAAACATCAAAGCAGGATTAGAACAAGGTTTTAATTATATACACTTTCCCCTGCCCCCCCTTCCCCTTCTCCCCTCCAAATCTCTCGCGTTTGATTCTGGAGATCAGTGGAGTCAGCCAGATATTGCAGTTAATATAAATGATTTCATTCAAGCTCCTCTACCAAAGACACAACGAGCATTTTAAAAGCTGTAGATGACCCTTTTGCGTGCTCACCAAGTTCTGTTCCTTGCAAACCACATTTTTAAAAATTACCTATAAGAGTCAGAACTTGGTGCGTGCCAACAGCTCTAGAGAAATAAGTAACTCACCCTGGCAGGAAATATCCATCATCTGCTGGACATCAAATAAATCCTGCTGGGGTCTGGACTGGGTTTGGCCAATGCTCCTCAGCAATAAAGTATTGGTCAATAAAAAGATAGCTACATTCATTAACTGAGTAAGTATAAAACACAACAAATGCTATGGGAGGGAATAACTTAATTTCTCTGTGTTTTTTCCTTGACTGCACAATTGCATCAAGGCTTTAAGTCGACAGTTGAAACAATTTGAGCTGAAGTTGCTGAAGCAGCGCCGTGATAGATTTGCGTCATCTGTGAATTGGACACAGTGGGTTAATTGTAGCACTGACACACCAGGGATTACTTACCCCTGCTGATCAAAGGAAACTCATCCCAAATGGGTGAGGCTGGAAGGGATTTAAACCCTGGATGGCTCTGACAGTTCAGACTGATCTCAGCGGAAGACGTTGGGTGTTTCGTCGCGCTGAGCATTACCAAATATTCAAATATGGAGCCTTACGGTGAACTTCTGATCTTCACAGCTGAGGACATATTCTCCTTTGAAAGGAGGTCAAAAGTTTTAATTTTCTGGGGCTTCAGATCAGATTACAACCTCAGAAGTAGCTTTGCCAAAATACCAGTTTTTAAACACACTCTCCCTCCGCTTCTGAACCCAACTAGTTTGGTATCACATTTACAAGGATGAGGAAAGGGAAAAATCCTGTCTGAATAGTTCAGTCAGTGTCAGGGTGACCCTGTGTTCCACAGCCACAAAATTATGTGCCTGATTAAGAAAGAGTGAGAAATTTGACTGCTTGAAACACAAGAACAAAATCAAAATTAAATCCATTTTTAGTTTGCTGCTTGTCAGACCTCTCATAAGTTTTTTTATTTCTCCCCTGTAAAGCCTCTCCAATGCTTATAAACTGTGCCTGACTCATAGTTGTGCTGGTCCACCTTTACCCTGAGCGTGAAATCATGGATTACAGGGCTACTGTACATGAATTTATTACCAAAAGTACCGGCTCTGCCTGTGTATCCTGTTCTCATTAGCAGTTAAAAAGAAGCAATTGTGTGTGTGTGTGTAAACACATTTAAGAAAACCCACTTATTTTCCTTCTTTGTTTTTATTTTCTTTTTTAATCAGAGATTGAAGTTTTGGTTGGCTTTCCATCCCTGAGTCTCTGTAGTTGCTCTGTAAAACCCTGCCAGCACGGCAGAGGTTTGTCCCTGCCCTTTGCCATGACCAGTGATCCCAGGTTAGGGAACTCCCTCCCACGTGTCTCCAAGGTGTGCAGCCCAAGGCTCTTCATTAACACTACAATAATGGGCTGGGCAGCCACCCCTTTTTCCACTTCAGGATTTTCAAATGTTTCATTTTTCAGCTTAATGACGTGACTGCACTGCATCTAATGTGTTTGGGGTTTTTTTTTATTGAAGGAGCTCAGCTTTTTAACACAGGATTCACCATCATAAAGGAGGATGCTCTTCTTCCCAGTTCAGCCCTGTCCCTTCCACTCACATGTGTTGGTGGCATTGATTATACCCTTAAACCTCAATTCTCCAGCTCCTTGTGGTGGGGTGGGTTGGCTTTCAAATTTTTATCATTTGGGAATTCTTTGGATATTCCATAAATATTGTTGGTCCCTGTATTCACAATTACAAGTCCCTAATTGCAAATACAATGAGTGGTTAAATATTACCCCTGGGATTTGGAACCAGATTAAGCTTTAAGGTTCCTTCCAACCCAAACCATTCTGTAATTAAAGATAATAATGATAATTCAGTGATGCAGAAAGGATCATGAGACTGATTATATTTTTAGGATAATAGAAAACAAATGCCTTATAATTTTTTGTTTAACTAAAACAGCAAAATCAATGACCATTTTATATCTTGTGTAGAACTCTCAGGAAGTAGAACTAGAATTGACCAAGAGGAGTAGCTGCATAACAACAGTTCATTTGGTGCATGAGGTTTTACTGCTCTTAGTGCAGCACACTCGCCTACAGAGTGCATAGGAAGAGAAGTGATGACCAAAAATCAACCAGAATGCATAGAATAAAAAAGAACAGAAAATATTTGACTGAACAATTTTATTTGGGGAATTTTATTTTTTTTTTACAACAATTGGTTTGGGAGCAAACTCCTCTGGGGAAATGTCAAGAACAATTATTTTTTTCTCTTTTTCTGGGGTCTGCATCTCCAGTGGAAAACACTGTCACTGGCAGATGGTATCTGTGCTAACCCCAAATGCCCAGCTGAAGGCTAAAGAATGTGCCTCAAAATCCAAGCAGAAGACCTCAGTGAAGAGGAGATGCTTTCATTGCCTCTCAATTTACAGGACATATTTTCTCCCTGTGCCACAAGCCATTTGGGGTCATCCCACAAGCCCATTCTTTGAATTTATGATCATTATTTGGTATTTGTGTTGCATGAGGGCTGAGAATCAACTCTGGGGGCTTGTGGCGTGAATGTCTCCCAAGGAAGGGAACACCAGTGGCCCCAGCAGCTCCCATCTGCCTTTAGCATTTCCTTTTTTCCCCCACTAATTTTTTCCTCTCCAGCCCTGGTGGGAAGGTTGTAACATTTTTTACTGACGAGGCTGGGAAGGCAAAGGAGACAAAATGTTCTGGGACAGGCTGGAGGAGGAGAAAGTGAGGAGAGAGGAGCCCCAACTGTTGCACTAAAGAATTAAGACCAAAAAAGATTTGCAGACCTTCAGCAAGAGCCATCAGGAGGAATTACACCAGGTCATGGGCAGTGCTGTATATCATGTCCAACACAAGGAAAGGCAGTTTATATTGTTGAAATATTGCAGGTTACTTTAGGAAGCCTTATTTATTAAAGTCATGATGTGTTTAATAATGACAGCTTATCTTATGCCAGATATAAATGAGTTGCTGGAGTAAGAACTGCCAGCACAGAAAAGCCACAGAGTGATGGTCAGACTCCCACAGACCCCATTTCATGTGTGTGCAGAGCAATATTCCCTGGGAGCAGCTTCTGGGTCATGTAAAATTATCTTACTGAAGACCATCAGGAGAGAAATCCAAGATCCCCTGTGTGTGATATCTGGGCGTTTGTGGCTGATGCCGGACAGTCCCTCTGGCTACTCGGAGGCAAACAGGGCCACTTGGCCACGTGGAGATCTGGATGAAATTTAAACTACAAAGGGGTTAAATTTCAAACCCAGTCCATGTCTCCTTTGAAGCCTGCCCGACCCCTTCCCCTGCATCCTTTTGGTTTCCCACTGATAGGGCCCCAGGGAGCAGGGGGATTAGGGCTCTGCCAGGTCCATGGCCTGTTGCTGGAGGCTGGGGCCAACTGATTATTTGCATGGTCCAACTGGGAGCCATCTTTCAGTTTTCCCTGACAAGGATCCAAGCATCCTTCTGCAGACACAAGGAGCCAAACAGTCCAGAGGTGCAATTTGTCCATCAGTGCAACCTGTTATTAAGCCATTCATTGCACACCACTCCCCTCCCTTGCTGTCACATCCCTGCTTGTTTTCGTGACTCTAATTTGTCACTCCCAAACAGGCTGAGAATGTTGGAGAGTGGAGACTGACCTTTTGATTTGGCCCATCTATTTTCACCCCAAAGCATTTCTGCCATCACTGCTTCCTCTGAAAATCCGCACTTCACTCATTTCCAGGTGGCAAAAAAAAGCTGGCTCTGGCTGTGCTGGCTTGTGCTGCTCTGCCCAACCAGGGTGGGAAAGCAGCATCTAGAAGGAAAATATTTTGCTACGACAGAGATAGCCAGAGATAGACAAGAAGAGAAAATCTGGCTGACTTTGCTGCACCAAAATTTCCTTCCATGATGTACCACACTGAGTTTGGGAAAGGACCCAAATCCAAAAATGGTGCTTCTACCAAGATTAAAAGGTTAAAAAAAAAA
>JAWWLV010000021.1:17951749-17962050 GCA_035041135.1 Platyrinchus mystaceus | reverse complement strand
CTCATGGGAACTTGAGTTTGAGTATTTGAGGCAGGAATTGAAGCAGAAATCCATATAGTCCCCATAACAGCCTTTATCCTCATATTTAGCCTAAAACAAGCCTGGAGGTTAAACTGACTCTAAGTGTAACATGCATTTTCTAATAACTCTGCAACATGTCATCTCCCAGTTCTCCTCAGTAAATTAAAAAGCTGAGTGACATTTTATAGGGAATTCTTTGGTAGAAATACATGGATGCTCCTTCGAAAACGTGACATTGATACACCTCCTTCCATGACTCTTAGGATCAGCAAATGTCTTATATCCTGGGATGTGAATAAACTATTTGCATAAATTACGACCAGACAGCTAAATAGCTGAGCCACATTCTGAAGAGATTTCTCAGGCTGAAATCCGTGCTTGAGAAATGGTCCAAAATTCCCCGATCGTTCACCAAATGGCTGGAGCTTCGAACATCTGGAATTAAAGACTTTCAACATCTCTTCCCCATAAATTTTAGCCTCCTCAAGGTCCTTCTGCCACAACTACAACTTCCCTGACATGTTTTAGTGCTGGAGGTTAAAAATGACACTTTACCTCAGCTCTGTCAGGGTCAGATTTGCGGAGGGTAATTCTGTTGGACAAGATATCTTTAGGATTGCTTCTAAACCTGTCGCTTTGGCGAAGAAATAAGACTTTTCCACAGTCCCTTTGAAGAGGAAGCTGTTTGAGTGAACAAAAATGGTCTGGTCCTGCTTGCAACAGGGGAAAGAAAAAGTGAAGCTAAATTACCTAAACAGCATCTCAGCTCTTTGCAATATGGCACAGTATTGCAGCCAGATTAAGTGAGCAGATTAGAGCCCTTGCCAGGGTTAAGTCCAATCACATCAAGAATTGAGCAAAAATTAGTGGGTAAGCCAATTTTCCCAGAAATCTCCAGAGACCAGCTTTAGGAATGATGGTTTTTCCATTCTACTTAGCGCTCCATGGCACAGTTTCACAAAGCTTTTCAGACCTTCCAACATCCAGCTTTAATGGGTGGTATTTCCTATTTTGACTGGTAGAGAGCTCATCTATACATCTCTGAACATGTGCAAAAGGTCTTTTGCCAAACCCTTCTTTTCTCTCACCCTCCTTTCACGAGGTTTAATGGATAAAAGAAATTTCCTTTCTCCCATGTCATGGTCCATGTGCCATCTTTGCTTTTTTCAGCATTTTTTTTGTGCTCCTCTTGTGAGGCTGCAGCTTTGCTTAAATTAGAGCAAGAAGGTGAACTGTTGGCATCTTAGTTCATTGTTCAAACACCCGAGTTCTTAGTAGGAAATAAAAATACAATTTTATTCCCTAAAGAGCAGCATCGCTCTTAATGTAACTGAGTTCCAAGAAAAACTTGGAGGTATGGTCTTTCTGGAGAGAAACATTCCAAAATTATTGCCTCTGAGTCTGGGTAGGGTCAAATTAAGAGCTGTCATAAAATACAGTGTTGGTGGAGAGATACCCAGTAGCTTGTGCTTCCAGCTTGTCTTGCAGGTGGGATGAGCCCAGAGGTGGCTCTTATGCTTCTTGAAATAAAGTTATTTTTTGAAAAAAGAAAAATCTTAGTTATTTCCTGCCTGTGGGGAGTTTCTTCCAGCTCTGCCTTCCTTTTAGTGTGCCGTGGGATGCTCGTGGTCTGCAGCTGGTTTGCCTTTGTGCTCCGTGTCCCTCCTGTGCTCCCTTGTCTCTGAAGGTGGACTCTCCCAGGCAGATGAACACTGTCAAGGAGAATGACAACTCTGTGGCAGAAGCCCAAGAGCCCTGGGCTGAGGAGCAGGAGCCCCTCTGTTTGTTTATTTGGTTCTGGCATGTCAATGAACACGTAGCAGATCCTGCTCCTACCCATTGTGCTCCTCCTGGCCTCAGCCCTGGCAAGAGCTTGCGTGTGTTGTACATGATGGCCCAAGCCAGGAGGTTTCAGGGAAGTTCCCTGCGTGTCTTCTCAGCTCAGAGAGATCCTCAGCTGCTTCTGAAGTCCTTGTGAAGTTGTGATGTTAACCTCGATGTCCTGGCCAAATTCCAATATAAGTAATTACAAACTGCCTATCTTATTTCAGCCTCCTATGTCAACTCCATGCAGTGTACTTTGGCTCTGACAATTTTGTCTCCATTTTTCTGTCCTAAACAGTTGCACAGCACTGCTTTGTGGAATTACCCTTCTGCCAGCTATGGTGATTGTCCAGTTTGGGATGCAAACTTTGTCCCAGAAAGAAATGAAGAACATGTAAGTCTCTACAAATTCTCACGCTTCAGACAGTTGAAACATGACTTCTCCACTAGGGCTGTACCTCCTCACAAGGGATGGATGGGACCAGGAAGCTGGCAGCTCTGTTCCAGCTATTTTCAGTTGATGGATGGCTCTGTAAGGCTGTTAGCAAAAGCCATCCTTCAGAGCCCTCCCAAGGGTAGGTTACAGCACAGAGCTGCCTCCAAACCATGGAGCTGCAATCAGCCTGTGGCCACCAGATGAATCACACAAGATAAAACCTCTCCCCTACCCAATGGTGAATCACAGTTTGTGATGTTCCCCCCTCTGGGATTAAGGGTGCGAGAGGATCTCAAATGGGTTCTGTGTTTTATTTTCAACTGCTGTTCAGCTGCTGCCCACAGAGCTGACAAAGAAGGTAAGCTGTCTTCTGAGTGGTCCAAAAATTGGAATAAATGCCCCTTCTTGCTAACAAAGAAACTTTCCACAACCCTTTCTGTCAAACCAACTGTGCCTTCCCAGCCACAAACCAGCCCGTCAATCTGCCTTATCACACCCCGATCACACCGTGCTCTCAACTCCAGGTTTCCCCCAGGACTTAACATCCCTGACCCTTGGCCAGACAGTACAGGAAACACGTAATAAAAAAGTTACTAGAACCACTCAGCACAGTAAATGTGGGGACATTTGTGCACCCTGAGAAAAACCACAGGCGCAGCTGCCTGAAGCCAAGACATTTACTCACCTTCGGATATTTATTATTCCTTTCTTCCAACCTGCTTCCTCATTGCCATCTGTCTCTGAAGCAGGAGGAGTGCATTCCAGATTATCCCTGATGCTTAAAATGTGGAAAGAAAATGATATAAATGGCAAACTGTGTGCTCAGAGGTCATGGGCTTTCCCACACCTCTCTGCTGGCCATCTAACCTCTGCCTCCCACCCACTTCTTGTTGTGGAGCATTTTCATAAGGTTTCTTCAAAAATGAGGGGATGCTACTTCAGACCCATTTTTAATAAAAAACCCCTGCATCTTTATGTACCTCAGTGATGTTTGGGGGTTTGTTGCCCTGTTGTGACAATTTACATCCAAGTACATCGAAATCCCTGAGAGGTTTCTGTGATCATATATCTTGTCCCTACTTCATTCACTTCTCTCAGCTCTTTTTTCGTGGTTGATGTGAATCAGATATCCTGATTCAGTGTTAGTAGGGCAGGAGAGCTGGTTGCAGAAAAGGGTGAATTTCTACTTTGAGTTTATGTTTTGAAAACTCAACCTGAACAATTGCAACCTCATAGTTGAACACACCTATTTTAGGTGGGAAAAAAAAGATAAATGCACATGCACAAATGCATAAAGGATGAATAGTTTTCTAGCTAGGACAGGCAGCTGGAGTCTTTTGGGGAATAAAAGATTTCCTCTGATCCGCCCTGCCTTATTTTGACCCTTTGAACCCTGACAGCATGGCATCTGTGGGAGACCCCACAGCCAGAGCAGGCTACATATTGATGTCTCTAAAGCTTTAACATCAGAGGGACAAAAAGTTTTAACCTTGGCTTTTAATGGTATTACACATTTTTGTAATGTAAGGCAGTGTTAAGAGTAGTAAGTGACTGTGTTTTGTTACAGAGGAAATAAGGAGCCTGAATCTTTTCTGTCCCCCATCCAGGCACTCCCTCCCCATATCCCTGTTAGGCTGTGGAGGCACGAAAGGCCATACAGATGAAATCTTACACTGAACCTGCTTCCTTTTTCCAGCACCACGTATTTTGCCACATCAATGCAGCTCCCACCCTGGGATCTGGAAATTCTGTATCCCTTTTCAGAGATGGCCCTTTGATTTTTCTTGGACCTGGCTGTGTTTTTAAGCCTTTCTAAGATAGTTGCACAGGAGCAGGAAATTCTGCAGACCCCACTCTGTCTCAGGAAGAAGAGATGGAGCCAAACTCCTATTAGCTCTTCCTTTTCATTTGTGACTGTTTGGAAGAAAAAAAAAATCATCAGACACAAAAGATTGCCAGGCACAGGCATTTTTATTGAACTTCTTTATTCATTTTCCTTTTCTTACAGTGTCCAGCACAAAATGTTTCCATGCATGGCCCATGCCCAGGTCGAGGGTATCTCTCTGTGGAGCAGCCTGTGGGAAAGCAGAGCAGTTGTTGGTTCTAGAGGAGTTTTCAGCTTCAGCGCGTGAATCAAATACCTGAATCAAATTATGATGTGCAGCTGTGAAAATTGTGATCGTGAAACCTGATTACAATCACCACCCCCCCTCCTCCCTCCAGAGGTCAGTGACAATATACAAAAGACCTTCCCTTCTCCAATGTAAATATTCCATGGAACAAAGATGACTTTCTCCGTAAGCCTTGTGTTTCTCAGGGAAGGAGGCTGGACAGTGCCAGCAGAGTTCAGTGCTGGCGGGAGGTCAGGATGGAGACGCTCTGTTCTCTTGGCGATTGGTCACTGATTTTTGGAAACATTTTTTTCCCTTGGCTGCCTTGCCTCCCTCACCTCACTAACCATTTAAAGACAACTGGTGCTGATCCCTAAAGGGCTATGATGTGTTTTGTTTTCTAATAAACAAACATGTCCTTTGACTGTGAGCCTCTCCACATCCATTTTCCTGGCAGTGAAAGCCACATAACCCTGTACCTTCAGAGATTCTCACTTGTATATAAACAGGCATCACTCTTTCCCTAGGCAAGGTATGTTGTAATGACATATATACAGAACACAGGGATCTCCTGCTCATTGTTTCGCTGGTTAAACTTTCATTCTCCAGCCAACACCCCTTTACAGAGGATGCAATCTGAACCAGATGGGCCCAGGTCATGATGCTTAAGGTTCCTCTCAGTGAGATCCAACCTTAGGTTGCATCTGAAGGCTTATTTCCCTGTTTGCTGGAGTGGATGAATCTACTTCTTGGAGTAGAAGTGACTCACACAAGTAAAGTATTACAGAACTAGCTTTTAAAACATGCATGGAGCCATAAACTGCCTTGGATGCAAATGTTTTCCGTATGCAGAACATCTGCTGCTGCTGCTGTTTCCAGGCTTTGCTTTGCTGTCAAAGTGTCAGCTTGGTCTTCTGGTCAGGCTGCTCCACTGGGACGTTGGAGACCTGGGTTCAACCCTTTGCATGGCACAGACTTCTTGGGTGCCTTAGGGAACAGCTGCCTGTGAAGGCAGGAGTGGCAGATGGAAACACAGAGAGTCTGGGAGGGTGGGATGTGCTGGGCAGAACAGGCATGTGTGCTGTGTGTTGTCCCTCCTCCGAGGGAGCACAGCCTTCCTTTGTCCCATCTGCTCCTTGGGACTGGCAGCTGGTGAAAGTGGTGGGATACAGTGGGAACACAGAGACAAGGCCAGCATGGCAGAGCTGGGCTGGACTCCTGCAGGACCCTAATCCAAGGACTCAGAGAGAACACAGAGCACACAGGTAGTAAAGCAGAATGATTGAACAGAGAGGAGCAGTACCACCTCCCCTGCCCTCAGGGTTTTCTTGTTACAGGATGAAAGTCCCAAAGCTGCTTGTGAACTTGGGCCATGGGATTGGCAATTTGCTGGGCTCCCTGCCAAGCCACGGGGCCAGATGTTCCTGACGTCGTTTGAAAACCACTGTCTCAGTCAGTAAACATCACATCAGTCCAAGCTCAGACCTGATTAAAGGAAACTTTGGATTTTCCACTTAATGAAGAAGGGGTGAAAGGTAGGAATGTACAAGAGATTGCTCTTAGCCAAAAATGAATCAAGAAAGTCAGTGTCTTTATTTGACTGACTACAACTACTGTGTAACTTCAGACTTAGTGCAAGTTCAGTGTGATGCGGTCACCGGCAACTCTAAAAAATCCTGGGTTTCAGTCAGAGGATCCTCCCAGAGTTCATCTGGTTCCTGAGGCTTATAAATACTCACATTTCTTAAGTTAAGAAACCCGGGCTGGAAAAATACACCAGAGCAAGGTGTCTGTGGGAAATTCCTGCTCCTTAATGCTTCCATTTCTGATGCTTCATTGCGGTGCCATGTTCACTTGAGTCCAAACACATGCTAAAGAAAGGTAACCAAGTGTTTTAGTGTGACAGAAAGATTACCTGCTTCTTCTCTTTTGAAAACCTAAATAAACCTTCAGGTGGTTCTTCTTGGGTTTTTCCCCCCTCCAACTCTTCATCCTCTGCCTATATGGGCATCCTTTCATGACAGCATTGCTTTGAGATGATGCTGTTGAGGCAGCAGGCTCCAAATTGTGTCTTTTCCCCCCATTACACAAAGTCTTCTAAAAATTCTGCCTGAGATTTGCTACCAGCTGAGAGGTAGATTGTTGTATAGATTTGTGCTAGAAATGGGTCTTCAGAGTTGACTTGGGAGGAAGGCAGGGAATGGGGAGCAGGGGTGAGAGGGATGGCATGGCAAGGGCTTGGGAGGAGCAGGTAGCTGGACTCATGCTCACCACCAGGCAAATCCCAATGCCCAACTGCAAGTCATGTGCTAAAGAGCATCCAGAATCATATCTGAACAGGGACTTTTATTAAAAAATGTAAGGAATTTCCAAACATTTTCAAGGTTGGAGAGATGGCAAAGTGGCATGAACATTTGTGTAACTCAACCACACAGTCTGAGTTGTTGTTATAGGGTAAAAGCCATTATCTTGCTATTTTAACTTTTTTTAAAAAAATTCTTCCTTTGGATAGAAGGTATTCCCCAATACAAGAAACCCAGAAATGGAGATATTGGGTTAATTACTGAGTGCAAAAGTGAGGTGTTAGGAACTTTGTCAAATCTCATGGAATCTGTAGGCAATTTCAGGTTGGGAATCCTCAATGTCAGATAGCCCAGTGCTGATCTGTATTAACTACTTTACAGTAGAGAATGGATATAATTTATTTTACTGCTTGCACTAAGAAAAAACATTCTGAGCCCTAAACAGAGTAGTAAAGCAGATGAAATCAGATCAGCTACTTGGTGAGAGTTAAAAATGACCGTAGGAACATCCAGATACATTCAACAACCCATTAAATGCTTTTGTTCCTGACAGTCTGGACTGGCCAACCGGATAGTCGAGGAGTAATTTATTGAACTACTTTGTCCTCCACATGCACATGTGTGATGTAAACAGAGAGATAATAAACAGCAGCTGGGGATCCCTTTTTCATGCAAAAAGAGAACTTGTTTGAAAATTTTCTTGCTCCCAACTGTAAAAATGTTTACTTTTTTTCAGGCTGGGACAAAAGCCTTCGTATCACAAAGCGACGTTAATCATCCTGAGTGACAACACAGGGACAGAGAGATGAAAAAGGGGTGGAAGCTCGAGCAGTTTGTGATGGTTTAAACCAATCACTTGAAAATCAGACAATGTCAGTGCAGTTTACTACACATTTTTATGTAAGTAGTCAACGCTGCTATTAACAGCTGGACTTCAAAGTTCAGATGGAGCAGGAGCCTTGAGGTCTGGGCAATGTTACTTTTTTTTTTCCCCTCCTCCCCATCCTTGTAGTCATTAACAAGAGTTGGTTTACATGAACATCAAGTGCTGATAAGGATGTCTGAGTATTGACACAGAAATTGCTCAGTAAAGAGAGCAATTTATAGGAAAGCCAAGTGTAAGACATTAGTCATGCACTATTAGGGGACAGCGAAGTTTTACAGAAGGATCTTTTGAACTCAATTGGACTTGAACTTAATAAAAGCAAATTCCAAAGGAGAGCTTTGCTTTATGTTGGCCAAACATATTAAACCAATATTGCTCTGTAGGTAATAATAGCAATTCAATTAACCTGATTCTACCTTCGTTGGAAATGCAATAATTATGAACAATCAGAACTTAATTGCAAGCTTGTAATTGGTAAAGAGGGTCGAAGGTTGAAAAGGGGTTATTCCCTAATATTTTGTCTGCTGATAAATGAAAAATTGTAAAAGATTGCTGCTATTGCAGCAAAATAATTGAAGTGTAATAGCAGTTATAACAGAATTTAATAGAAATAATAATAATATAAAAATAGAAATCATATAGTAAAAATATTTTTTAATTTAATTGGCATCTTAAGGTGGAGAAGCCAATCCCAGGAACTGTGTCTGACTGACATACCTGATTTCCATGGTGTTGGCAATCTCATGGAAAATTTATTTTAAAATAATCTTCTACTGAGAAAAAAAAACCGACATAGAATTAAAGTCACATTTAATACTGAGATTTAAAACATTTCTGAGCACTTTTCACAGAACACACTATTAACTTGTAGAACTCATTGCCATGGGATTTTATGGAGACTAGAAGTAAAAATTAAGTTTAAATGAAGAAAAAACATCCATCAATGACTATTAAAGTCCAGATACAGACTCCAGAGCAGGAAACCTCATACCTGCTCATTGCCAGAAGTTGAGAAAGTCCAGAAGGGAAAGATCATTTAATATATCCTGCCCACTGCATTTTTTTTTGGTAGTTATCTGTTGGTCCCTGGTAGCACCGAGGTGACAGGACAGACAGGCATTTATTCTGATGTGGAAAAACAGGTTACAATTTTCTATCTCTTGACCAGCTTTGGATTTGCCTCTTCCACGTTGTGAGTAACAAGTATGGAGTTTACACATTAAATAGATGCAAGGAGGCTTCCCAGTATACTGCTGGATGGAGGCTGGAACAGTTACTGTGATGATATTTATTCCTGAAAAGAGCAAAAGCATCAGTGAGTGGTTTAAAAAGTAAAAAAATCTTCTTGGGTTCAAGGCTGGATGTGGGACAGGGGTGAAATATGGAATGTGAGGGACCTAAAGCTGGGTACCACAGTGCTGGGATAAGTGTCTGTGTGGATGTGTGAGAGATGTTCCTCAGGGATTGCTGTTGGTGGTGCTCCACATCCCCAAGGTGCACCCACACACCCAGGCTTGGCTTTTCAGTGTGACAGCACCTGTTAATTGTCCAGTTAGGTATTACCTATTAAACATTTACTGCCTATTTCCTGTACATGTCTGGTGAGGCTTGCAGGAAATTTAGAACAAATTAAGCAGCAGCTGTAATCCCTCACACTCCCCACAGCCCCCGATATTCTAAAATATCAGAAATCGATGTCACGAGCAACAGACACTTTGAAGGCAGCAAAGCTTCCCCTGTGTTCCCAGCCTGGGCAGCCCAGGAGGTTCAATTACTCAGCTGGTATCTCTCCCCTTACGCTCCCTGTCTCTCCACCCACACTTTTGGTATGTTTGATGGGGCTCTTTCATCCCCCCCCACTGTTCCCACACAATTTCACATGTGGTCTGAGTGGGGCACTTCCTGCCGTTAAAAAAAGCAAAACCAAGCCCCCTGCAGGAACAGCCTGCGTGCAGAACACCCAAGTTGACAGAGTGTGAGAGAGAAGGACTAATCCATACCAGATGAGCAACAGCAATAGCCCTACTGAGCCAGGCCAAACACAGAGCAGAAGACAGAACAATCCTTTTCTTCCCCCCTCAACCCCTCCCCTCCACCCTCCTCCCTGCTCCCTCTTCAAGTGGACACTTCAAAACACTAGGAAAATATTCCAAGGAGCATGGCCCTAACTTTAAACCGATATTGTTTGGGTTAAGTTGCCTACCATGCAATGTTCTTTCTTCACTTTCAAAATAAACCGTAGGAAGCATTAATGCAAATACTGTATAAACACACATTCATTCCTACATTTTAAAATCTGCCCCAGTGCTCAGGCTTTAGTTGCTGTTTAATTTGATGCGAGAACCAGATGTATCTTGAAATTGCAGATCTTCACAACCTCCTTACATGTAAACAGGAGGAAATCTGATCCATATCTGAGACAGAGACCTCCAGAAAGCCGAGCATCCAACCCGGCTGCTTGTCCCTGCCTTTGGATGTGCTTATCATCGCTTTAATTCCATCCTAAATTTGAAATATCAGACCAAAGAAAGGAAGGGCACCAGAGCTGAATTCTTTGGACGAAACTCAGTAAAAGCCTTTGGGTTTTAATTTTTTTTTGCTCTAGTAGATTATTTGGAACCTGCTAAATACTTTATTTTTTGATAGTAGAAAAGGCAAATTATAAGATAACCCTTGTTTTCAGTAAAAGAAGGAAAAAAGGAGCCATCTGAAGTTTAAAA
>JAWWLV010000021.1:17848402-17951649 GCA_035041135.1 Platyrinchus mystaceus | reverse complement strand
TAGTAGAAAAGGCAAATTATAAGATAACCCTTGTTTTCAGTAAAAGAAGGAAAAAAGGAGCCATCTGAAGTTTAAAACGGGTTGTGATATGATTTTTAAGTAATATAGAGAAGTTTTGAGCAAATACAAACATAAATTTAAATAGACAGATAAAATTAATATATTTACTAGCTGATATCATTATTCTAATCAAATTATACTCTCAGCTGTCTTTCTAAAGGACACAGTTCAGTCTAAAGTAATTTTTGGTTCACTGAGAATAGATCTGGTTTTGTCCAAACATTCTGTTTTTTTTTAAAAATCACTTTTTACCGCAATCTTCAAACCTGCACCTCTTTTACAACCCCAAAGCGTCAAGTTTTGGATGTAAGACTTTATGACAAAAAATTCACAAATGCAATGGAAAGTGATCACTGGAAATTTTTGGGTAAAAGGCATTTTTTAATTGAAAGAAACCTCTGGGAAAAAAAAAAATTCCACCACCTTCCCATAATATGTTATAAATTAAATGCTTAGTTGGGCATTTGTAAACGTAGTTATTCACTTGCAGATTGAGGTGCAATTTCAAAACTGCTCCTCCCCACAGGCACGGCGGGTGAGCTGCCACATCCCTCCTGGCTGTTGTTTCCCTGGGGCCCTTGGGCTCCCAGAGCTCCCCAGGATCCCAGGGCAGCATCTCAGGGGCTCCTCTGGACCTTGCTGTGGTTATAAAGGAGCTGTTAAGCAGCAACGTGGACCTCCATGAGATATTTCCCTTTTTGAAGCCTCCATATAAAGCAAACTCAGGTCCCTCCATACAAACCCGTAGTGCAGAGAGTTTTGAAGTTGCACAATCCCACCACTTTGCTACACTGAGCACTGAAGGAAAAATCTGACCCACTTTGAAGAAAATGAGCCCCTAATTTCTGCAGTTCAGGAATTCATGCCCATCTTGGGCAAAGCTCCAGCCTCCAGATGAGGCACTTCCTCACTCTCCACCCCTCGTAGGTCCTTTACTTCCACAGGACTGAATCTACTCTGATTACTTTTGGCCATGCCAAAAATGATGCATTCCCACAGTCGCCAGAAGGAGCTAAATAAAGCCTATTGGGTCACATATCCACTTCCATAAGAAGTGCCTGGATATATATTTACACAATACTACACCCGATGACAGCTCCAGAGCTATTACACTCAGGCAAGCAAACAGTTCACAGTAAAGCTCCGCTTTGCTCTACGCTCGTCACAACAGACACAGCCACAATCCAAAATCCCCTTTCCCTTTCACATCCCTCTCGTGCTTATGGCCAAAAGGAGTATGAAAATTCCCTAAAGGAAGATCAGAAGCAGAGGGAAACAGCATTAATCATGTGTAAGGACGCCTGGGAGATGATGTCAGCGTGCTCCCTCCTCCCTGATCCCCGACGAGGACAGGGATAACACAAATCAAGCTCTCCAGCACTGTTGTAGCAACACTCATGGCAGAGCAGAGATTTCATTCCTATTTTTGCTGTTTCAGTGCTCACACCTTGTGACTCTCAGAACAATACTCCATCATCACTCTTTTCTTCCACTTTTCTCCCCCCTTTGGACCCTCCTTTGTATGGGAGTATCACCCCCAGACACAGGGACTGCAGCTACAGGAATGCACCCCCTCAACATGCTCATACGCCCATCAAAGTCATGTCTGTTGAACAGCAGAGGTTAACAAGGTCTGTCCCAAACAGGTGGTCTCTAAGGGTGACTCGGTCATCCAATTCTGGCTCCCCCAGGGTTTGGAGGTGAAGGGAACAGCTGGGATGGGGAGATTAAACTGAGGAATTGGAGAAGATGGGACTGGCCTCTGTATGAAGGGAAGCAATAGATCTTTAATGATTTCAGTTTTATATCCACAGGAAAACAGTGTGCTTCAGTTTTTTCCTCATTACCATGATGGCACAGGAGGCATGCTCTTGATGCTGAAGCACTGCTTCAAGAAATGATGTATTAAAAAGCAGAGACATGGAGACATTTGCATAATAACACTTCCCTGTATAAAAGTTCAACATGGTTGGCACAGAAAAAGTGTGTTAGTTGAAGAGGAAGAGGATACAGTCCTACGTCTACTCTCCTTAGAAAATTTATCCATATGGGGGAAAATCTAGAAAATCTCAGTGGTTCCTGATCCTAGGAATAATGTCCCACAAGTAGTGATGGTCCCAAGGATGAAACCTCCAAATAGCCATTATCATTGGATTTTTTCCACTTGTGATAAAGGTCACTCTTTGCTGTATCTTCTATTTCTCATCTCCTTTTTTTTTTCACCAATGTGAGCATGTTCTTGCTCCTGAAAGCCCTGGTGACACAAGTGTGGTTACTGATGTGCTTCAATATGTGACTCACCAAAACATGAGATTAAGCTGTGGCCAGATCCTTCTCTATAGATTTTGATGTGTGAAGGGGCAAGTTCTGCGATTATTAAAGTATATATATCGCTCACACCAATAGAGAAGATTTGTACCCTGAAACTTAGGCACTGAAAAACCAGTCAGCTAAAAAATATTATATATGTGCATGCCTACCTTGGGTCCCACTTCTCCTGCCATTGTTTATTGTGCTATCCCCCTTTTATGTAAAGAAGGAAAAAGTTCACTGGCAGTTGCTCTCTCCTATGAACAAAACCCCTATTCTACATTTTTAAAGCCTGCAGCTGAATAAACGAGGGAACCTGGCCTTTCTTTACAGGCAGGGGCTGTCAATATTATATGATGCTGGAGAAACACAGGGAGAAGTGAGGCAAGGAATGAAACACCAAGATTTTCTGTTTCAAATACCAAATGTCTGAAGCCAGTGTTAGGCTGTGCCAACACACTGAGGAATGAGTGAAATGTGAAACGTGATCTCCCTAAGACGCTGGAAGACATAGAGGTTGGATTCTCAGAGCATTGCTATTAAAAGCCCATTTGAAACTCTGGGTTCTCCTTGGGGAGGATAACAGGAAAAAAAAAAAAAGAATTTGCTGGTAAAAATTCTATTTAATTCCATATTGAATTTAATTCCATGGACAGAATATCAGGAACAACAATATATTCTCGGTGTTTCTCCCTTGTTGGGCTCTCTGCAAGGTTTTGTTGCTATTGGTTCTTGGGGCAGGGGTTGCCTTTCTCCCTTGGGTGCGTGAATGGCCGAAACGTCATTAGTTGCAACAATTAATCTTTGCTTCTGTGCAGTTTCGAGAAGCAGTGGCTTTATTGAATAGCCTTCTATTTAAATGTAAGCCAGATGCCATTCTCGTAGCCATCACAAACACAAACTATTAGTTTTAGTTCAGGTCACGGCCAGTTTAGTTATTTGAACTTCTCTAAATGGTTGTGCCTCCCAGGTCTCTTGCACTGCCAGGCTGGGGCACTGAGTCTAAATAAGGCAGAAAATGGTAATTTTTAAACCAATGTTTAAAGCCAGTGCAGAGCTGTGTTATGAGAAAAAGAGTTAATAGTTTCAATTGTACTGTACCAAGATTAACTTTCTGTTTTTAACTCCTTGTGTCTTTTCTCAGCACTGGTGTTTGCAGGACATTTCCCTCCAGGGGAAGGTGGAGCCAGTTTTTGAGCTACAGATATTCCCTCTGAAGGCAGGAGGACATGTTTTGGGAGCCAATTTACCCTACAAGAGCAAAACCCACTTAGCTGAGGACCTGGCAGACACTTTGCTGCATTTACACCCACATATCACACAGACACTGTTTATAGCCCTTACAGCTCCATATCTGACATTCACATACTTCACTCTAATTAATAAAAACACTTGGACAGTCAAAGACCTGCCCCTGAAGCTCTGGATGGAGCTTGGGAAGACACCCAGTCTCTGCTGTTTCTCTGAGACGTTCAGTGGTCTGTGAAGAGCATCACCTCCAGCCAGACAAAGATAATTGGTGGGAAATGTTTGCAGGACAATTGCAACGTGCTCTGTGATGTATCCACAAAAAGTTAGGGGTCCACTGGGCTGAGGCTGAGCACAACACCCCAGATTTAATGAAGCAGATTCCTTGTGTCCAGAACTCTATCCACAAGCCTTTCTATGTGTGTCTGGATATTGTCATCTAAGGAATGACATGAAGGAACTTCTTCCTTGCTAATTTTGCCAAGACAGGCTTGCAACGACACAGCGTGCGTGGAGGATCTGGCTCTGGAATCCATGGAGCTCAAAGCATGTACAATATTTTCCAGTTTCCTGATGGATTCCATGTAATGCAAACAGAGTTTAACTTTTTAACTAGATCATTAAAAGTGTTGGCAAGAAGTTGTTGGTCATGTCACTGAGCTCGTTGCTGCATCACTGTAATTGCTATTAATCAATAGCATCTTGGAGCTGTTGTGCTCAGTTAACAGGTTCCAAATGGTTTGACATGAAGCGAAAACAAAGAGACTTCTTTTTTTTTTCCCCTCGTCTCCTTTTCACACTTTATATTACATATTAAAAACCTACTCTCTGGATCCTGATATCAGATAATCTGGGTCTAATTAATGCCTGAGAACATTTGTCCCCTGCTTTACTTTTACACGGAGGAAGTGTGATATTCAGATTCTTTCTGCTATAAAGAAAATATATTAAATTTTAAAGTCAATAGTTGGTGGAGTAGCAGCTATATGGGTGTCAAATTCCATGAGGAATGGGAAGGAAAGGAAGCCCAAGGCATTTATCCCAAAAGCAGATCGAAACCCAAGTGTTCAAACAGCAACTTAATTACTGTAACCCATTATTGAGATGAAGTGATTTCATCCTTGCTGTCCCATGAAACAAGACCCCCAGCTACTGCCTGGTGAGGAGCAGATGGAGGGGTGTCAGGAATGATAAAAAGTCCCTGAGTATAAATGTAACAAATAGGTTAAAAGAAAGGAATGGCGCCGTTCATATCATAAAACCCTGCCAGGCTTCTCATGTTCCAATAAATCCTGATTTTGTAACAGAATAACACCAGAGCCCCCTGCTTTGGGTTCCTCAAGTGATTAGATCACTGATGTATGGGGCAGGGGATGGGAGAAGGGAGGAAGGGACACGACTGGGAGGCCTTAAATGACCTCTGCTCACTGCTCTTTGATACAGTGAGAA
Organism: Platyrinchus mystaceus; assembly: GCA_035041135.1. NCBI lineage: Eukaryota > Metazoa > Chordata > Aves > Passeriformes > Tyrannidae > Platyrinchus > Platyrinchus mystaceus. Next base: position 17,946,582 of record JAWWLV010000021.1, on the reverse strand, counting down.
AAGCCCAGCTAAGATGGGGCAGGGTTGCCATTACTCCATTGTTAATTTTGTGGTGGCCTCGCTCCAAAATGAGCGTAACTGGAAACAAATTTGCTGAAGCCTGTGCAAGGAGACCTGATGGAGGGCATGGAGGGGAGAACAGCCCATCAGGAGGGTGGACCAGCAACTCTCATCTGTGAGATTTTCCCCAGAGTCATGCTGTTCACTTCCAGGGTGAGGAAAATACTTTGGCAGACCCTGAGGGTGATGCACAGAAAGCTCAGGAGAGATGCAAAAGCTCCTCCAACAGTGTGGTTGAGCCCCAAAATTATTTCGCCATCATTCCTGAGCAGGAACAACCTCATCTTCCCTGGAATGGGGAGCACCATCCTGAGCTCAGCATTTGTAATACCATTCATTTATTTTTACATCCCACTTTCATTCCTGTTATTTTCTCATTGCGTTACAAGAGTGAAGCCTTTTCTCAAACAAAAAAACCCTCTTGAGACAGTGATGTATAAACAAGCGAGGCCTCCCTTTAACAAGAGAGAAAAACATTAAGCTTCATTTTGGGCAAAGCACCCACCTATTCATCTTTCTTCGTGCTGTTCCTTTTAACACTGAAAATACCCCCGAGCTCTTGAAATCCTCAAGGTATATTGGCAACGCAGAGGTCAGTAACTTGATCTCAGTGCTAAAAAGACACTAACAGTTCTTGAGGGTAAAGGAAAGCTCGTTAATGATTTTAGCAGATGAACCAGAGGAGGGGGGGAGGGTCAGCTGGTAAATCCCATACTACCCTACAAAAGATAACCTTTGACTTCTCCTGACTCTCTGAACTGCACTGCCAGCAAAACCCCAAGTCCTTGTGGGACCAATAAATCCTTGGATGTTCATATCAGAGATCCTATATCCCGGCTGTAAAACATGAGAATCCCAACACAGCCCAGTAGTTAAAAGTCATTGCTGATAAACCCACTGGGCTTTGCTTACCAGGGATGTGGCACTGGACTCCTTTCCTTCAGAGAGGGAAAAATCCATTTCTCGGCTGGAATTGAAAAATAACCAAAGCAACACATCCGTAGGCCAAGTCTGCCCTCAGATATGCAGGGGCAGCTTGGGAAGTCAATGAGCATCGTGAGTGTTTAGCTGAGGGCAGGGTTTGGCTCTGGGCCCCCTCGCTCCATTTATTCAGGCACGAAATACGCTCTTGAAGGGAACCAGTCCCAGCCAGGCCTGGATGTCCCTCAGAGAATGAACTCTATAGAAAGGAAAATAAAGACTTGAAGAAAGTAGTGTTTGAGTCAGGAAAATCAAAAGACACTGTTATTTTTATTTTGAGGAGCAGGCAGCATCCACAGGGAGCAGAGGATGTTACCATTTGGAAATTTGTGATTAAAATGCGCCTCTCTTCCCAGAATGAAGCTGAGATGTGAGGCAAGTGTTCCGACCAGGGAGTGCTTTCACGCCAGTAGCACGACCTTTCCTTGACAGGACAGTGAAAGTGCTTCTTCAAACTCTGGCTGGTTTTTGCTGGGAGCTGAAAAGCCACTTTGAGATGGAGACCCAGCACTGCGTCCTGGTTTCTCTCCTCCCAAACTGCCCATGACTTTGAGGGCTGAACTGCTCTTCCGTCACTCGCTTCTCCTTAAATCAAACCCAGTAATCACTTCCCTTTCTAAACTGCCAAAACCCATTCTTTGGGGTTTGGTGGACAATATGCAAAAAAATGCAAGGACACTTCCATGTTCATGTCTGTGGTCATTGTCCAGTCCATGACCACTGCCCAGATGTGCCCAGAGAAGCAGAGAATGTAGAATCAAACCCTAAGTGGTTTCAGGATGGAGCTCAACAAGACTGCTGTGGTGAGCTTTGGTAGCAGCCAGTTGGATTTAGCAACGAGATTTCTTCGGCCCTGTGTCTTCTGCTCACATTTGAGTTTTTACAGTCATTGAATTGAATTGAAAACACACACAGACACAAACGCAGTGATGCACATGGAAGAGAGATTGTGTGTTATGGGTCATGCAAGAAACAGTTCATGAATTACTCAAGAATTCCTCTCTTTCCTCTTTTTAAACACATTAATATAACAGTGAAATAATCGCTGCTGTGAATAACAGTCCTATTCACTTCATAGATCTTTTATTTCATTTTTGCCAAAGAATGATACACCTACTCCACTCAAACTAATTTTTTCAAATCCAAGAATATGTTAAGAATACAAAAAAAAAGTTTGGCAAAGGAAAATAATAGTAAACAGTGGTAATTTAAGAGGTCTTAGCTGTTTTATATCACAATGTCTTTTTTACAGCTAGTTCTGGCCTCAGTTTCCCCAAAATTGCACTACCAGATCACCAGTGGCACTGCTTGTGGAACAGGGGAAATAAAAATTTTATTCAATATTACGTTGTTCAGTAATGATGGTAATGAAGAATCCTGTTTTGTATCATATAAATATGCCAGATTCTTGTCCAACTAATATTTTCCAATAGTTTTTTTTCCATTTTCCTGGTGATTATGAACATATGAACTAAAATGAAATGAAGATGTTATAGAAGAAAGTAAGTAATGAGATCAAGGGTCATGAGTATTTGCTCTTGCACTGAACCTGAAAGGAAATCTTCCATAAAGAAGTTTTTCCTGTAAGGCCAGTGGGAAGCTAACAGGAGCATTAAGATGGAAGATAGGATACCTATAAAAAGTTATGTTTCAAAAGAAGGATGTGGGAAGAAAGGAAAGTAGGGAAGGAAATGGTATTTTAAACCATATTAAAGTAAGAAGCGGGTTTCCTAATTCTGCAAGCCCTAATTAGCCCCCTTTTAAAATTTAAGCAAAATAGATTAATCCCAAAACATTGCATTAAATTTGCCACAGTTCCTGCCCTTCTATTTGTGTGGGTAGGAGCTTCACAAAAGAGCTCAGTAATAATAATCATAAAACAAGGACAGCAGCCCAACACACAGTGAGCAACCCATCAGTAATAAACTGGAGTGTGGAGCTCAGAGCAACACTCCAATAACAAATTAGTTGGTGCAGCGCCGAAGGACAACCCAACAATAACAAACCAGTGTGTGCAACCCAAAGCACTCCAGAGCAACCCAACAATAACAAACCAGCCTGCATGCCTGATGGGAGAGAAGAAATTCCGCAAGGAAACGGGTTTCAGGTCGAATTTTCCAAGGGGTTATTATTATTAACAACAGAGAGTTAAGCTATTAATGTTTAAATTAAGAATAATACCAGAAGGTATTACCAGAATAATACCCAATCCTGCTCCCACTGGCTTTAATGGGACTAGGAACGGACCCAAAGTACCCTGAAGGGATTTAGCCAGTGAGGAGAACAAACTTTTACCTGTAACTAATGAGCCCACCATGGCAAATGGAAATTTTGTTCATCTCCGCTGGATAATGTGAGCTGGGCTTTATGGGGAGATGGAAACTGTTTAAGTCCTGGCACCAGGACTGTGCTTGTGGTAACCTGCTCTCAGATGCTACTGAGCTGCAGCAGGGTTAGATCACCTAAAGCAAGGATGTCTTTCCACCTCACTATTTTCCTACTGTGATGAAATTCCCAGACTGGTCTTCAGATGGGATAAAAGGAGACTAGATCCTCTATGGAGCCAAAATAAATCGTGCCTTATTGCACGAACCCCCTTCCAGCATTCCCTCACAAACACACACCCACAGCCCATTATAAACATTATGCTGTAAATATATTATTGTTACTTTTTCAAGGCCAAATCCATCCTCAGGGCCTCCCTGTGCAGAAACCCTCTGTGTCAAAGCCTGTTCCCCCCCAGCCCACTGAGCAGTATCTGGCTCCTGAGGTCCTGAGCACAGCCCTGAAAGCTCAGGCACAGCAGCCTCTTCGAAATTCACAGCTTGAGTTCATCTCAGGGAGTTTATACCTCCCAGAAGCAAGTCTATGGAAAGAGCAGGCATCTATCAGGGTGGGTCCTTAGGAGTAAGCATGGTTACCTGGGTGATATCTAGCCTGAAATATGTTCTTTAAGAAGTGAACATGGTAGCTATTCCCTCACTGTCTTTCCGTCTTGGTGAGAATAGGAAGTCCAGCTCCATCCTTTCCCCCAGAAACATGTCTCAAAAATAACCCCTGTTGTCAGTCTGGGATTCATGGGGAAGAGCCTGGATGGAGTCACCCAGAGATGCAGGAGCAGATCCAGCATCCCATGGCTGTGCTCCATCGAACACAACCATTCTCCTCTCTCCGTATCCTCTGACCAAGAGAGCTGGGAAAACACCTCCATACAGAGGAACATTCTGCTGATGAGGAAGACAAGGAGAGATCTGGATTAGGAAGGCAAGGCAAATCCCATAGAGATTTTGTGAAAGCTTTCTTTTTCCCCTGGAAAAGCATAATCCCTAATGTTATAAACTGTGGTTTGGCTCCCACATCCATTTTGCCCAGTGATTACTGCAGAGTGAGCCCTGATTCAGATCAGTTCAACTGGAACCAGAATACAGCTGAAGGTGTTTGAAAATTACTTTCAGTCTTCAACACTCCAGAGACCTGGCTGGGAATGTTGCAAATAGATCAAGGAAATTAAAAGGAACATTGGGGTCACTACCAGAGGTCAAGAGAGAAAAAGAAGAGTTGACCCTGATTAATCAGAAACACGATGCTGTTGAGAAGAGAAAATATTTTGGGGTTTAGACTCCTGGCAAACAACAGCAAAATACCAACAACTGCCGTTGGATGGATTTTTTTCCTTCCAACCAAACCAGAGGAAATTCCTGAACTGACAATGAACAGGAACAATGAGTAAGTCAGTACCCTCAATGCCAGAAATTCTCTGGATTTCCTAGCCAGACTGATGTGTTTGGAAGGTCAGAGTGATACAGAGATACATTTCTGTAAAACTTGGGGCTTGAAGATAAGCCAAGCCAAGATGCAGATAATGAAGGCAGAAATATTCCAGCTACCCATAAAACACCAGATCTTTGGAGAGAGAGAGAAGACACACTTTCTGCCTCATTCTTTCCTAGATTTTTGCTCCGTTTTAGCATTATGTTGCTTTTAGTTTTCTATGAAAGGTGCTTGGATGCCGTCTCTGATTATGACCCTGAGAACCACTTAAAAAGAGCTGTGGGAGGATGATGCTAAGAAATCCTGACTATTAGTACTTTTATCCTGTCTATTTTGATTCCAAGAGGATCTTTTTCACTTGGTAAAATGGGGCCCTAACAATACATGACACCAAAGATGTAATGTTTGTAATGTAATATAATGTAATGTAACAGAGTTAATGTTAATATTGCTTTTTTTTCCTGGGTGGTTATGCCTTCCTGTGCTATGTCCTGAGTTTATTCATGTTTACCTCTAATCCTCATCAAGATAATTGTAGATGCAGCCTCAGCATGTAGGGCTATTCTTAAGCCCAGATCAAGCAGAGTCACATATAAAAATAAGTCTAATCAGCATAATTGGCATCAGGGTTCAAATTTCAGCCCATTAGTGGCTTGTGTTGAGTTTGGGTGGATCAGTTTATGTTCTGCACCCGAGGATGGCACACATACCCGTTGACATATTAACACCAGCTCATGAAATGCTCCATAAATGATGTAAACCCAGGAAGTGAGGCAGAAATGAGCAGCCAGAGGAGAATGTGATCTTTAAATCCTAATGGGAATCTATCCTCTGTGCAAACATTTCTGCCGTACGTTACTCATCCGTTTACTTGCTATTAATTTAAATACAGAACTGTGAACATTATCTCTGGGACTTTTTTCCCCCTGGTAGTTGTAAAGTCCCTAAAATTCCAGTTCCCGGTCCTGATCTCACACTGTTAATACCATGACTAAACACACACACATGATAGATAGAAGCTCTGAAGATATCCAGACGCACAAAGCAGATACACAATGTGATATTATTACTGGCATGCTACAAATCTCATTACTTTCAGCAAGTATCAGTGGAGAAGTGACCTCCTTGCAATGTGAACACAACCAGAAACCACAGCCCCAGGCCCTTTTTCAAATTGAAATTTCCTAATCTCACACTACTGTACCAAACACACAAATATGCAACAATGGATGGAAAGAAAATGAGGCTTCGCTGTATGAGAGTTGGATTAGAAAGGAATGGCTGGAAAACCTAAATTGTAGTAGAAGAACATTCCAGCTCAGGGATCTGATGACACTGGAGCTGAGCTCTGCTCCTGTGGTTTCCAGTCCCACCAGACGGATAACCTTGAGCTGAAACGGCTTCATCTGCATTACCCATGTGTTGTTTTCCTCCACCGCAATCAGCTCAGCTACTGTTATCCTTAGATAAAGATGAAAAGTTAACCTGGGAAAAACAAGGTTTTATTATTATTATTTGTTTCTCTCCGAAATTTCAAAGGGTACAGTGGGAGCAGAAGATATCCTCTGGAACACGCTGTCAGGAACTGCAAGTTGATACAGATGTATTGATTTAATCAGCCTGGATGACACCATTTATTTATGCAAAACATCTGTGACAAAAATGGGGCACTTTGAAGGCACCGTGATACCCGCCTGGTCTTGCCTTGCACGTGAAAATGTCTGATAAGAGCATCCACTCAGCTTGGAAGGGTCAATTTGAGGTGTATTTGCTTTATGTATCCCCTATACTCATGTTATGCAGGACAGCTCAGAGGCCAGGAGGCTGTAAAAGCTTTTTTAAGGACAGCAGGAAATTTTACATATGAACTCAAAATTATCACCCACTACACCAAATTGAAACAGGCAAAGAAAGCAGAAAGCACAAATGTTTGGGGTTTTTTTTAAAAAAAAGAAAAAAAAAAAAAGGAAAAATTTAAGTGAGTGTTTTCTGGGATATATTAGAGTGAAATTAAGTTAAAGAGGTTTTAATCCATGGGAAAGCAAATCTTGTCTGCAAATTTGAGCGATTACATGATCAAATCTGAGATTGTCATCTCTTCAACAACAGCATGAGAAAATATTTGGAGTTCCTACGTACACCAGCAAAAGTTTACATGATAAATCAGTAGCTTGAGTGCTTCCAGAATACCAGTACAGATGAATGTGTTGAAACTATTGTTTCTGTTGTCTTTTTAATGCTACTGGGAAGCTTTTTGTGGTGAAGCAATAGTTATTGCCAGCTACATTATTACAGTCCCAGTCTAACATCTGCAATTACTATGGAGTAAACGGTTCGCATCCCATATGAAATATAAAAAAAAATGAGGAACAGATTTCACTATTATTCTCTCTCTCTGCGAATCCTGTGACATTTTTTACTGTTTAATCGTGCCTGGGCAGTTTGAAGGTCTGGGAGAAAAGGAAGCCAAGGGGCTCATTTACAATTAGTGATGGCTAAACATCAAAAAAAAAGGGGAGGGGGGGGAGAGGGGGAGAATTTGGTGGTTCAGAAAAATGTCAGAGGAGTTCAGATGATTATCAGAAATCTATGGAAACTCTCTCTAGAAATCACATTTGTTGGTTTCATCTTCTGTACCCATCTCATCCCAAGGTGCTGCTTCTCCCTTTCCACTCAGCTCACACAGCACACTCATGTCTCTCTCTCCCATGACCAAACACCCACCTCTCCAGCCACCTCCTCTTAACACCACTGTCCACCACCCCACTTTTTACATTTTCTTTTCTCATGCCCTGTTCCTCATAAATAGCCATCCAGCTTGCTTGTTTCCTTGCTTCAAAGCTCTCCTTTCACATTTGCTTCTGCCACAGTGCCTACAAAAAACAATAAAATCCATAAAAAGTTGTGTTTCCTCCCTCCCTCCTGGAGGAAATAATTTTGCCAATATTTCTGACCAACACTGACTTCTAAGTGGTTGCTCAGAGAGCAAAGGACACCAAGTAATCCCAAAATTCATTCTTTGTTATATTTTAGTTGCCTTTAGGATGGGCTTCGTTGAACAAGGTATCCAAAAAGCTGGACCTTGTGATGAAGATCCCATCCTTGCTGAGATGTTTTGGACCATTCAGTGAGAGACATGGTGCTTGCACTGAGTTCTTCTGGCACAGTGTGTCCTTGAGGGAAGATTTAATTTGTGGGAAAGCCCAAGCCAACTAGGGTGGATTCCAGCCTTTAAAAAATATATGAAAAAACTGCTTTTATGGAGCTGCCAAGCTGTGTGTTTCTTCTGTGTTGCCATCACAACCCTGGATAGGCATTAGACAGCAAAGCCTCGATGTGATGCAGTAAGCCCTGATTCCATACTGGAGATTTCTGATGCCAAAAACTACTCCAGGAGTAGCCAGTGCAGGCCTTAATCCACACAGGATTTCCAAAACGCTTTCACATCTTCAAAGCACTGTGCAAACAGGAGCTAATTAAACTTTAATTAATGTCCTGACAGCTAAAAGGTTTCTCATTTTGCTTTTAGCTGATGCTCATTCATGGCCAGCAGAAAACATCTAAGACCCCAGCTAAAACACTCTCAGGGTAAACAGACTCTGGTTTGCTGCATACATTTAGCTAAGAGCTGAGTGAACACTTTTTTGTAAATGTATTTACTTATTCTTTTTTTTTGAAAAATATTATTTCCTTTTTTTTTTCCTTCCCTGCACAAAGATAAATAAATAGAAAGCTGGAACGAAATGACAGAATATATGTAAAACAGAGGGGAAAGGTTAAATACCAAAGTGAAATTGGGCATTAAAACAAAAGTCCATTTTCAGGGTGTAAACGAAGTGTCCAACCCTTTCATCAAAAGTGTTTACAGCTTATTTTTGTAATGTGAGTCTAAGTGGATAATGCAGCACACAGCATGGGGCTGTGCAGAAATACGGCCCTGTTTGTGATTTTAAAAATCATAACAGTCTTTGAAATATGAAAATCCTGAGTCTTGATACAATCCATATTATTGAAGTGATGCCAGGCACCCCTATGCATTTGATTAGCTTGCAGCAATCCAGGGATTTGATAGAGACCTGATTTAAGAGCACAGCTTTCATAAAGTGGTAATGAAGTGGCACAAAACTGTGCAGTGATTCAAAAAGGTGAGAACTTCCTCCTTTCCTGCTTAAACGTCATTGGAAATTCTCAGTCTTCAAGTTCTTTGCAGAATCAGGTCATTTAATACCAAAGAGAGGATTCCAGAAGCAAGAAGGGACTTAGAAACTCAAGGTTCTCAAAGTAAAGCCTTGAACCTGCTGATATTATCAAAAGGTTCTGATGCCTGGAGAGTTCCAAGCTCTCATTTGCCCATCTGCTTTTTTTTAATCCAACACGTCTGTGCTAAAAAGCTTCTTTCACTTGTCCATGGCCAAAATCAAATCATGGCACAACAGGTTTGTTGAAGACCTCTCTGTGCCCCATCCATGAAAACATCCAAGGCCAGGTTGGACAGGGCTCTGAACAAATGGGTCTTGTTGAAGGTGTCAGGTTGGATGGGGCATTGAGCAACCTGGTCTAGTGGAAGACGTCCCATGGACACATGGTAGGGAGTTGGAACAAAGTGATCTTTAAGGTCCCTTCTGACCCAAACCATTCTGTGATTCTATGATTTCTGTCCCTCCTTATTGCAGGGAGTTGGACTAGATAACCTTTAAGGCCCCTTCCAACTCAAACTATTGATTCCAGGATTCTAGGATTCAGTCTGCTGCATGGTTCCTGTTGCAAGAAAAACTACCAAGGACACCTCAATTAGATGGTCACACTGGGACATAGAACTACTTGCTTTCTACCTTCATGGATGGAAGTGGTTTTGTGAAAGGAACATGGGTCCCAGTGCCAGGTAGGAATACCATGTTATGTTGCCTCCTGCCAGCTCTAAACAGCTTTCAGTAAGAGAGCTGGGACATGTGATCATGTGGATATATCCCAGTTCATATGGACTCCCCCTGCGGTTTGGGCGTACCACAAAGACAACACGGGAATTGGTGCCCACATTTGGGCACCTCCCTGGGAATTCTGGTCAAAAGCCACTTCAAGGAAACTGGATCTGGACCAGCTTGCCCTATATCACCTGATGTTTGTGCTGGGAATGTAAGTTATGCTCCTTCCCTCTTTCATCACACCTTGTGTTCTCGCAGCACACCGGTGGTGTGTTCTGGCAGGGTTTGCTGGGAAATATTCTGAAACCCTGAAAGGAAGGAGGGCTCAGTCACGAGCTCTCAGAAACCCACGTTCTTTTGTGACTGAGAGCTTGCTGGATACACTTGCTACATTTTTAACAATGAGACCATTGGCAGAACTTTCGAAAATCGTTGGTTTCCTGCACCAGAAAACAAAGAGAGCCAAACCCTTTCCACTGAGTTGCTGTTGATTGTTCTTGTTTCTCACTTTGCTACAGGAAGAACCAGAAGCCAATATCTTTAAAAACTGAGATCCAAGCAGCTTTCTCACATCTCCTTGATGTTTTGTTCAGATCAATTTATATAAAATGTTTTTCAAATTCTGGTCAAATTTACTGTTAGGAACAATTCCCGTTATTCATTCATTCATTCATTCATTCATTCAACATTTTCCTTTGTTTAATATAATGGGATTTCTCTGAAATTTCTTCTTATGCCAACCAAAAAATGTCTTTCTTTTCCTAGTGGTTTACAGCCCTCATATACGTGCAGACAGTTATCATATCCTCTCTTAGTCATAATTTGGCCAACTTGACCATATTTAGATATTTTAATCTTTTCTTGTAAGTCAGTTCCCCTTTGGCCCTTCATGATTTTTACTACTTTTTTTTTTTAATTATTATTTTGCTTTTTCCTTTCCTCCTCCCTCACGGAGCTCTCTCTGTGTTGTTGACACCTTGCTGAGGTTCTCTAAATGGAGCAGCATTAAAAAAATTAGATGATCACCATTAGCACACTTTGGAAAACTCCTCTCTCTTGTTGATTCAACTTCATCTCTCTTTTTGGAGTCCCCATAAATGACCAGTTTTCCAGTGTTGTATCCTACAGCAAGCAGAGATCAGATGTGCTCCCCTTTGATAGCCACAAACACCCCTACATGCACGTAGGCTTTTTCTGCTTGAGGTGACTTAGCCTGAGTTGTTGAGGGTTTGCCAGTAATTCAGCTCCAATGTTTTTCCCAAGTGTTTCCATCCATCTGCAAACTCAATGCACATTTTGTTTGCTGTTTCTCTGGTTTATTAATGAAGAAATTAGATAAAGTCAGGCTTAGCGCATTTTCCCCTTCAAGCAGCACCTCCTTCATCTCCTCAAACCTGATATGTCAAAATTTATCTTAGTTTATGGTAATTCAGCCAATGCAGAGACCACAGACAAATATTTCTATCCAGACCAGATTGAGTCAATCTTTCAAATAAGATTTTATGAGATTATCAAATGCTTCACTAAAACACAGATATATTTGCCCAGAAACCATCAGAGCTGTTTCAATCTTCCTGGCCAGGCAATTAAAGTTGGAGTAGCTGGTCACAAGATTGTGAATATCTCTTATGGAGGTCTTCTGCTAGTTCAGAGCCAAAAGCAGTGCTTTTAAACTAACTTTCTCCCCTGTTAAAACTCTCTGAGTTCCAGCTGCTGTATCAGCACCCCAGAGTTGTTTAGTAGGAGGAGGAAATCTGGGCAGAACTCCTTGACTGGAGAGATCTGAGCATTGCTCCTGTGATATTCAGATGGAAAGCCAAAGTGGGCCTGGACACCACATCACCCTGTTGGTGTCCTGCTGTGCCTTTGCTAAACCCTCTTGTCTCTTGGTTGCTCTGCAGAGCGATGTGGTTCCAAGACTGGCAGAGGGAGTTGATGTCCATCCATGTGGATGTGCCCCTACAACACCTGTGGGTTGCTCTGGGTCACCTTATCCCAGGCCAAAGGAAACCAAGAACTGGGAAAGGGGAAGCCCAAGACCTGAGGCCTCTCTGTGTTGGCTTGTCATCACCTGACTTAATAGTTAACATTATTATTACATTTAAGAGAGAACATAAGGAATGCATTTGTCTGGAATTACTTATCACTTGGAAGTCTAGGCTCCCAAGAAGATATGAACAGCTTTAGCAGGTCAGGCTAGAAGCCCATGCCAAATATCCTATCTGCAACAGTAGAGAGAGCCCAGGAAGGAGCACAAATGTAGATCAGTTCTGCAGCAATACTTCCCCTAAAATACTTGCCCAACCTACAGTGGTTTCTGGCTCAGGCACTTTCTGAACCAGACGTGGAGTCTTTCTGTTTAATACAAAACCCAGATGGATTTTAAAAACCCCTGATGAGTTTTGCTTTCCTGAATGCATCCAGTAAACTTATAGCACTCCCAGTACCCTGTGGCAAGGAGTTCCACAAGATGACGAAGCATGGTGTCAAGGATTGCTCCTGCTTGGTTTAAACTGCCAGCTACCAGCTTTATTTCATGCTTCTGAGTTTTTGTATTAGAAGAGAAACCATCAAACAGCTGCTTGCTATTCTCTCCTTGTCATTCACAATTCCTGAGAACTCCATCATATCCTCTCAGTCATCTCTCTTCTGGCTGAAGACACATAGCCTGTTTAATGGTTCTCACACTGAAGACGAAGTCTTTAATTATCCTCGGTGCCATCTTCTAAGCCTGTTTCAGTTTGACTGGTTCCTTTAGTAGCTGGAAGATTTCAGGTATTCCAGGTGGAGATGCACCAAATGTTTATAAAATAACACCTTCTCTCTCTCTCTTTCTCTCTCTTTCACCCCCTCCCCTTCATTCCTTTCTTGAGAGCTACAAATGCAACCTATTTCACAGGATAATCACCATCATAGATCTAACTCTCCTCAATGACTAGAGTTAGAGTGTAACAGAGTCAGAGTTAGCTTAGAGGATTTCCAGCACGCTCTCCCCATGTACATAATTTTACATTTCTCTATCCTGCATTTACCTGATGATTTCTCATTCAGCCATGTACTTCCAGATGGATTTTTGGCATCTCATTACAGTCAACTTTCATCTTTAGCCCCTGAATAATTAAGTCCTATCATGAGGGTGGACTCATCAGTCTGTCTCCTTTCTCATATCAAGACTTCTTCTCAACTCTTCCCTGGTTTGACATTAGATCCTAATCTATCTGTTGAGTGGAGTGACCCACACAGAACTATGTCATTAGTGACTGCTGAAATGCCTTGGAAAGCATCTTTCCCTGCTAGGATGAGTGATGTGGGAAGAAAAGTAGAAAGAAAATTCCTCTTATTCCTGGAAATAAATGACAATTGTTCCTAAAGTCTGCAGACGTCTAGCTATTACATCATCCTGGGCTCTGGTGTTTTTAGCTAACAGTCCCTCAACAAAGGAGGCTCATTTCCTTCAAGGAATTTCACCATTTACACATCTGATATTAATTCTTATTGGGCCACAACAAGAATAGGCACAAGTGACTTTTTCAGTTTATGTTTACTTTTTCCCAGGCCACAAAACACCCATTGACTGTGAAACTTAGATTTGCTGCATAACAAATGCCTGCTTTCGTAATAAGTTAATAAAGCTGTTTCAGAAATAACAGCAAATGAAGCTACAGATGCTGACCTAAGGAAAAAAAAAACCCACAAGCAGCATTCAGCTTTAATTTGATTATTTATTAAATATTTATCACAGTATCTGAGAACTGAAGAAACTTCATTCTGCCCAGCTGGTCATTCTGAGATTTTGAAGTCAGCAAAAAGATGGCAAAAGGGGGTTTCTCGTGCCTCCTGGGAGTTATAAATAACACTTTGAGACTGAAATTTGGTTCTTTGCTCCCATTTCCCCATCCCTGAGACAGGGAGGAAGTTTCTTTGCTCGCTTGTATGGGAAAGAGCTTTAATTCACGCAGTGTTGTGGAAACCACAGAAATCTGGATTGTCACTAGCCCTGCCCAAAGCTGGTGGTTAAAAATAACATGAGCCAGGAGAAAATCCTTGGTCCTAGGGTGTCAGGGCTTGTAGCCCTTGGATGGTCCCTGGGATCCAGGCATTGCCTTGGAGCAGCGCTCAGATCCAAGTGTTCCCCACCTTTCTTATCACTCAGTGCAGATTTTCTTGATGGGCAGTGGCTGAGCAAATATGCACAGAAGGGAATATTCGGGTCAGAAAAGGGAATTAAAGGCGATGTTGATTACAATCTAAATATTGACCCCTTTGAAGTGAGCAGGTCTGTGTTTGGGCAGGATCAGATACTCTTTTCTCACAGTTTGAGGCACATCATGAGTTATTTTGTGTTCTTGCTGTTGGGAACATGATTTCATTGCAGCCTATTGCAAAGGGCTAACTGAGGTAAAGGGCAGGGAAGGAGCTGGGATACAGATGCCCTGTGCTCACAGCCTGCTCTCTGGCTGGAAAATCCCTATATTGTGCTATAACACATCCATCTTCCAATGCAACTGCTGGATGGGGAGAACAGGAGGGTCAGGAGATTACCAGGAAAATTCTCTCTGCCCTGCACAACCTCTCCTTGATCCTTTATTGAGTCTGAGAAGCGGAGATTGGAGCTTTATTCCTGCCTGAGAGCTCTTTATTCTTTCCCTTTCTCCATATTCAGGAGGGTAATAAAGTCAGGAAACGTGAGGAATCTGGTCAATGTTGTATTCCAGCCCTGCCACACATTCCAGTGCCCTGCATTTAAAGAGTGTAATTTGGAAATGAGCCTCCTTTTTTTTCCTACCATTTATTCCAATTCTCATACTTTTCCTAAGCATCTGTTACAGGGAGAAGTCGGTGGGTGTCAGTGTCATTCAGGATCAGGCCGGGATAAGCAGGGCTCTCCTACGTCAGTGCTTTCCAGGGTTTTACCACATTTGGATGCAGCGTGGAGTCAGAGATCTGGGATGAATTGCTCTTCCACATCTTCTTTTTGTGTCACTGAGATAGAAAACAGAAAGCATCAGCTCGCAATAAATTCCCAGATGTGCTAAGTAACACACAATGGAGGTCCTTTCAGCAAACTGTCACAAGGAGGAGACTTCACCGGGAGTAGGAAAGGCCAGCTGCCTCTCTGCCGAGTTTTGGGTTTTGCAGCTGCTCCCCAACCTATTATAACCTCATTTATCCACTTCAACCCCTTCCCCTGTCCTGCCTCTACTGCAGACAGGGGCTGTGTGAAGGATAAGGAGCTTCATCCTCTCCAGACGTGCTGGAGTTGTGATAACAACCCCAGTGCTGAGGGCAATTTTGGAGAGTTTAAGGGTTTTGGTAGATCACAGGATCACAGAATATTCCAAACTGGAAGGGACCCAAAAGGATCATCGAGTCCAACTCCTGGCCCTGCTCAAGACCATCCCCAAGCCTCACAGTGAAAAAGCTCATGTAGGAACCATTTTCTTAACCATGAGAAAAATCAGATATTTGGTATTTTGTGAGTTGCCACCCTCCAGAAAGAACATCATGGCTGGGTCAGGATCAAGACAAAAGGAATCAAAATGACATACCTATGGCTCCAAGCCTGCAGGAACGTTTCCATACCATGCTGAACACTTGGCTGGTCTGCCCTCATCAGAGCTACAAAAAGATGTTTTTTATGGCCAGAGATCATTTTCTTCTGAATATGAAAACCCAGATATAAAAAGGCCTTTATTTACAAGTGAGGTTGCAAACTGCATCTCTGAGCCAGCAAAGATTTCTCTATGGGGGTGGGAGTAGAGTGGGAAGTCAGTGGTACAGGGTATTGGGAATGACCCACCACACTTTGGCTCTGGCACTTCTGGTCTCTTTTGCACTCTTTACACTGGGCCCCTGTGACTTTTGTTTGCACAGAAAGAACAGAAATTAAGTAGAATCCAACTTTTCACTTATCCCATGCAAGCTTAATCCTTAACCATATCTTACAATGTTTTTTTGGGATGGCTCACATAACTTGGGAAGTTATGGGGAACAGATCAGGTGATCAGGGAGATGAATGAGGCACTGCCATGTCCCCTTGCACTGGCATGATAAGACCCTCCATGGACCCCCAACTGTCCAGGCTGGGAAAGCTCAGAAGATTTCTGGGCTCGGAAACTTCATTATCTGTAGCATGTGCCAATAACTGCACCCACTGATTCTTTCTTGGCACATTTAAACAAGAGTCACATTTTTAAAGCTTTCTGTCAGAAAAACGATCTGAAGGAGGTTCCTTTTATGAGTGAAAGTCCACAACATGAGCCTTGCTCCAATTATTCCTACATACTGGGACGACAAATTTGTCTAGCTGGGAGCCTTGCCACTTCCCTCCTTTCCATGTAGAAATAAGGGAAAGGTTGAGAACCGAGGTTGTGAATCCCTGCTGTACCCCTGGAAAGTAATAATAGCAGCATCAGTAATAGCTCTTAAATCAGGAGGACTTGCTGCAGCCTCGCTCCCACGAGCTTTGCATGACAGCCCTGAGCGTTCACGGGAATGACATGTTCCCAGCAAGAACATTCTCATTTGCATTATGGCAGGACATGGAGACCCAAGTTGGATTTTAAGTGTTGAGCAAACCTGATGTGACAACATAGTCCTTGTTTCCATACCCTGTTTAGACTAAGCTGACCCTTTTCAGACCCTCCTCCCTGCTCCCAATGAAAGCTTTGTGGAAAGGCTCACGCAACGCAACGAAGAAAAAGTATAAAAGCAAGAGAGAAAAGGAGGC
Source organism: Platyrinchus mystaceus (assembly GCA_035041135.1). Lineage (NCBI taxonomy): Eukaryota > Metazoa > Chordata > Aves > Passeriformes > Tyrannidae > Platyrinchus > Platyrinchus mystaceus. The sequence goes on along the minus strand of JAWWLV010000021.1, from coordinate 17,930,118 downwards.
AAAAAGCATTTGAACCTTCACTGACTCCAGAAATTCCTGCAAGCCCTCAGACTTCTCCATTTTCTAATCGAGGTAATGAGATTACAGGCTACTCTGTTAATTATTCAAATGTGGAATGGACTCATATATGAGTAATGTCATTGTCTATTTTTGAAAAAGAGTGAAGTCAGAGACAGGTTAAATTTTTTTTATATTTTTCTACATAAACACTACTTTAAAGCACAGTGTTTTATTAACACAAGGGTGAGAAACAAGCTGACACGTGTTGGCCACAAAGCCACTGATCAGGCCAAAGTACATGGAGGAAAATATCATTATCAGACCAAATTACACTCTCCGACTACAATCTAAACTACTCCATGGTAACTATTCCTGATTTTGCAAAATGATTAAATTCATGTTCTCATGAAAGTTCAGCCTCCAATTTGTAAGGAGTCCAGTGTTCGGCTCCAGATCCCTCTGCAGCAGATAGAAATGACTCATTAAATTCAATATGCCTTGGATCGGGCTCCTATCTGGGAAACTGCTTAAAATGTGAGTTCACATATATACAATCCACAGAAACAATCTCAGTGATTTATTTGTATCCTTGTGCAGGTAAAAACTGAAAAGTAAGGGAGCTGATTTTTCCCAGCAAATAGAAAAATAAGGAGAAAATGATATCCTAATAGAATAACATTAATTCTCCTTGTGGGATGAGAATTTCAAATCAGAGGACCAGTTTACTGTACCTAATGATTTTAGGAGCACAAATCCCACAAGAGATAATAGGACTTCACTTTAAATTCAGTTATACACTTTTTAAAATGCTTCCTCTAATTACAGAGCTGTTATTATGGGTACAGTGTGTGCATATTAGGTATACACAGAGGAAGGATAACATGCTATACTCATTAAATCAGCCAGAAAATATGTATTTTCAAGAAATAATTCAATGTGTTTTCTTTGTGTTCAGCTTGAAGGTTACTTAGGTTTTAACTACAGGAAATTATAAGTAAGATTATTTTTTCCAGGAGTCCTTTTTTGGTAAAACAAAATAGAAAATTAAGATATATATCTTTTCCTTTAAGAACTACGCCATTAAATATAGTGATGTTGTACAAATTACAGACAACTGAAAGTAGGTTTATAATAAAATATAAATATAAGATATAATGAAATTAGTTTTTACTGTTCATAAATAAGTATGATGTAATATATAAAATGGTTTTCACTATTAATGATTTTTTTAAAATGGATCTGATATCTGCAATCTTGGCAGGAATATAATCCCTTTATTAGTGTTTGTATCATTATAACGCACTGGTTTTAAATGTTATTTTACACTGAGAAGAATATTTTATAAAGTTAAATTTCTATACATGCTGTGGCTGTTAATGTGTTCTATGATTTACGACCGATTTTGTTTTTTAGATCGGGACTTCTGTGTTTCAGAGAAATATTTTGCCAACGTTGTTATTCCCTTCTAAAATTCCATTTCAATGGTAATGTATTTTTAAAGAGTGAAGCTCAATAACAGAAATAGCACATGTTTTTTGAAAACTATACAACCTTGTATAGTTTTCATATACAGCCTAACATTCATCATCATCTCCCTGCTGCTTTAGAACCACTAATGTTATTATTCCCTTCTTTATTTTTTTTTTTTTTACTAAGTAGAAATATTAATGAGATATCATTTCCCTGCTTTTGTAAAAATCTCTCTCATGTTACTTGTTGGATAAAAACCCAAAAGCAGCGAGACCACCGCTGAAACCCCACACTCGGACTTGCAGCTCCGTAAACTCGCAAAACACACTTCACATTTCACCCTCGTTCCCTGCCTTTACTTTAAGCCCCCCCCAAATTTCAGCAGCAAAAATTCTCCCCATCCCCATCCGTTCCCCACCAAAGGAACCGATACCTTATAACAGAGGCAGGTCGGAAAAAAAAAAGAAAAAAGCCCCACAAAAAACCAACCGGGCAAACTGATTAAACAGCGGTGAAAAAAAACGCTCTTAGACATCAGATTTCCTGAGCTTTTTCCCCTCTCTCACTGCACTACTTACTTGTAATTACGTCTGGGGCCATTCCTTCCTATTCCACAGGATAAACTGGAATATACTGCTCGGCAGTTTTGTCTCGAGCTCTTTAAACACTAGAGACCTTATAAGAAAACAACCCTTTTTTTTCTGCCCGTTATGAAATTTTAATGATCTTCCAAGGCTCTCAAAATCAAACCAACTCTCTTCCCTCCCCCTGCCCCAACAACTTGGCTCCTTTGTACCTTTTGTTTCAGAACTGTGCCCAAACTAAATATACCAAACCAGGAGGGATCTATAGCTTTAAAATTGGGGTTAAAGTGGCCCTTGTTTTCCTGCGTGTCTTCCCGTTCCTGGTAAACTGCGGGACTTTGCTTGGGGAGCGTTGGAAAAAGCAGGTTGGGGAGTGGAAACTGGATCAGAGATGGACAGAGAGTCCTCAAAAGGGGTTTCATGGAGGGGATGAGGGTGCCAGCGCCAGTGTATGCCAAACAGCTTTGTGATGGATGTGTTTATCCTTAAAACTAAGGTCCCATTCAACGCTGCCATGGCCGGGATTGGGAAGGCGGGCGGCGGGAGAAGTGCTGGGTGAACACGGGGTGTGTGTTAAGGCGCCTTGTTTGAGCACTCCCTGAAGTGCCAGGGCAACAGTTTGTGTTAATGGTGATTTGTAGACCTTAAGGATCACTGTAAAGGACCCCAAAAGGGCTTTATTTTGGTGGGAGAGAGGACAACCTCCCTCCACAGCCTTCCCCACCTCCAGGCACTGCTGGACTCAAAGGACCGCAATGTACAGGGAGCTACGAGGTGATGAGAAATGCTGTAAAATAAGTAAAGTCCTGGCTAGTCCCTGTTGCTGGAATGCATTTTCTCAGTTCAGTGCTTGTCTGGAGATCACGGGTAGTGCCCTAAACCTTGCCAAAGGCATCTTTGCTGTTCTTTCAATCCCCTTCAGCTCAATAACTCCAAATTCATAGTATTTGACTCCTGTGTAACACCTCCTGCTCCTGGTCCTGCACTGCTCAGGCATAGGTGGAAGCTACAGACTTTCTGAATTTATGCCAAATACTTTTGGTCAGTTTGGAGAAAGCTGTCTGAGAATCCTTAAAATGCTGGTTTGTACCCCTGAGATACAGCAAACAGCCTTTACAAGTGGAGTTAGCAGGTTTTAGCCCAAGTTCCACTTCAAAATTTGATGTGTAGAGAGCACCAGAACAAAACATGACCTGACTGGAGGCTGTAACAAACCATGGAGTCCTTTCTGCTTCCAAAGGCAGATTTTAGAGAATGATGATATGCAGCACTTGGTGTGGTTAATAGAGATGTGGAATGTATAGCTGGAATTTCATAACTTCCAAGACTGTTTTGCTGTCTCAAGAAGAGGAGATCTGACTTAACTCTTGGTTTCAGAGGAGGAGGATGGTTGGTGGCTGTCCTATCCCCATCTTATTGTCCTCATCAGTCCATTGGCATGTAGATGGAGAAGAAGAGAAGAAATAGCTATAAGAAAAGTCCAGAGAAAGCATTTGGGTTAAGGAGAGGAAGAATTAGTTGGTAGAAGAGCAGGTCACAGGTTGCAGACCACGGATTTGGGGGGTGCTCAATAAGCCCCAGAGCATCCCTCTTGACAAGTCCTCCCCATGAGGGCAGGAAGGGGCTGCACTTCCAAATTGCCCCCAGCCCTCCTCATTTAGTTTTAACCCTGTGCAAGGGGCCGGAGCACAGCTGAGCGTGGCCCAGGGCTGGCCTGGGAACGGGGTCCGGGTTAAGATTGCACACATCAGTAACTCACTCCCACGGCCCTGGGCAGCATTGTTCTCTAAAAGCAGACATGTTTCCTTCCAAGTAGCAGACATGGAAAGAAAAACACACACAAAAACAAATCATCTCGTCCTTCCTTCTCCGGATGGCGCGCAGCCCACTCCGCTTGTCACTGAGGCTCGAGGTGGACACGGTCCCAGTCTGACAGAGGCGATGGGGGGATGAAGAAGTCATCTCCCAAATCCCTTTCCTTTGGAAAATCCGCTCCAGAGGATTGTTGACCCTGACAAGCTTTCTCCTTGACTTCTCCAATGTGCATCTCCCTCCTACCAACCCATCTCAGCACATATCAAAGGCAGGCATGGGGTGCTTGGGGGTTTTCCATGTGTCAAACTCTTCCTGCTCTAAATTAGCTCATGGCTTGGTCAAGTTTCCCTAATATTCACCCAGTGCAGCTCCCTGCCTTTCTGCAAGGTCTCGAGCTTTCCTAGTGTCTTCCAAAGTTTTGGGGCTTTGGCTGGGAAGAAATCATTGCAGAAAGAAGCAGAAACAGTTGTGGGTTATTGCATCCCTCCTCTTGAGCTGCATTCAGTCCTCATGCCCTGAAGGCATTCAGGCTAAAGCTCTGAAGATAAAAAATCCTGTGTTTTGAAGGGGATAAACCCATCCTTTGCGATGGGATCTCCACCACTTGCTGCCCCAGCTCTGTTATCTGTCCCTCATCATCTATTTTTTTAGGCTTTCTCTCCTCACAAAATATTCAGTAAATCATAACAGACTCAAAACACAGTTGGGCATCTGTCCTGCTGCTGGGGCTTTTGGCTGCTTTCAGATCATTAAACGGGCCTGGCTCTACACAACCTGACAAATACGAGGTGAACTTTACCCCCGGGTCTGCCACCTTCACACAACAAGGGCACATATTCCACAGCTGGGGAGCTGTTATTCGACTCGGACTGTACCACAGGTCAGAATTTATGACTTTGTTATTATTATGTTTGTGAGTTTTACAGCCACACGGGTCCCGCGGGAACTCGCAGCACTTTCGCTTGGCCATGTCAGTCAGACATTCATAACGCACCAAAGAGGAAGCATTGAAAATGCTGGGAATATCCTGTCTAACACTGTCTCTCATCTCTCTGACCCTCAGGTAAGGGCCAGACTTTGTTTGCACCCAACATCGGAGGAAGCTGATAAAGGGCATAAGAGGAACATGGAGGGGGAGCGAGTGGCAGTGAACACTCAGCAGCGTTACTGCCAGACACCTCTGCTGCCCTGTTTGTTCCCTCTAATGACACATGTCCCAAATTTCCTGATCATAACAGTCATCATGTTGCTCTTGGTGTTTTATTGCCCTCTGATGTTGAGCCAGGAGCTTCACAATGGGAGTTAACCTGTTGTTAATGAGTTTAACCACTGCAGTTCATCTGCTGACTCCTCAGACTGTTAATGGCTTTGGGGGGACACAGAGAGATGTTTTCACTCACGTACAATCTGTAAACACACCACACTCTGCCCAGTTTTCGCTGTGAGCTATCAGCAGCAGTGCTGACAACTCAAAAGCTTTGCTTTTTGTCTCGTGAATGTCCATGGTTTGCCAGGGGCGGTGTCACTGGTGGGGTAAAATAGCTGGGGTGGGAGCCTTTCCCCCACTGATGCAATGGATGAGCATCTGTCAGGCTTCCTCATGGGGACTGTAGTGAGCAAACTATTCTGCTGCAATGTGGGTTGTGGTGGCATCTCTTACTGAGCCATCCAGTGTGTTTAGCTATCAAAAATGCTCCTGTTTGGCCATCTGACCCCCCTGCAGCAGCATGGCCTTCCCACCAAGCTGCCACAGCCCTCAGGGGATCTTCACTCTTTAGAAGAAGTCCAAGGCTTCCCAGGCAGCAAATGCCCTCACCCCCAAGGAGCACCAGCATCTCCTGCCATCCACAGCCAAGAGCTGACAGTGGCTTTTTCACCCTCTCCATTCCTGGGGACATCCAGGCCAGGGACCCGAGTATCTGATGAAGATGGTGTAGGCCAGGTCTGACATCTTTGCCTGAGCCACTGGCCTCCAAAACCATAAAATACCAAGGTTACTATATCCTCAGAATTTGTCTCCCTTTCCCCTCCTTCCCTGCTCCCTCTTTCACCCTCTTGCAGGCAGGACAGTAACACCCAGACCTCCAGGATTCACCTCCTTTAACAGGCATCATGTTAAAGGCAGCCATGGCATTGTATTTTACAAGACCTGGGGTCTGACATTCCTCACACTTGTATGTAGAAAATATCCAAGCAATGTCATCCTTTCATTGCCTGTCCATCCTGGACAGAAAAGGGTGTGCAGATATGTGTAACTATTATTGGGACCAACTGACTTGGGGAACCTCTGACTTGGGAACACACTGTGCAAGCCAACCTGGAACACATACATTGAACTTAAAAACCATATATAATAAAGACTATCTCCCAGGTATCCAGTGATTATTCTGTAGTACAGGACAAGCTTTTTAACAGCCTTTTTTTTTATCTCCTGTCTGAAGAAATTATTCCATTCTGCACCTGTCCATGGAATATGTCATCTTAATTCAGCATACCTCAGCTCCTGCTGGGCAAAGGCAATTGGATACCCCCAAGAAAAGACCAAAGCAGGAGTCCTTTAACCTAGTAAGGCAAACAAGGCTACAAAGTCATTTACAATTCCCCTGGATTTTCCTCCAGGGAGGCAGGTGCTATTGATCCTCTAGGAGCACAAACAACTGACATGGCCTTGACTGTGTTGTGCCTCTCCTTCACTGCTGTATGTTCTTGTACTACAGTTGCTGGTTTTCCAGATGAGATATAAAGTTGTGGAATCCTACAACTGTTTGGGTTGGAAGGGACCTTAAAGCTCATCTCGTTCCATCCCCCTGCCATGGGCAGGGACACCTTCCACTATCCCAAGTTGCTCCAAACCCCACACAACCTGGCCTGGAACAATTCCAAGTATGGGTCAGCCACAGCTGCCTTCTCTCTGCAGATCCCTGTCTCAGGCACTTGTGCTGAGGATGGCCCTAAAAGCCACGTGGTTGATGGTGAGGAGGCTGCATGCCCAGCAAAAATTATGTACAGCCATAGGAAGCTGGGACTGATCCTCTTGTCCCATGTTCCCAGCAAGTTCCCAGCAATATGTGGAAGCGTGGGAGGGAGAGGAGCACCCAAGGAGGGGATGGAGCTTCCAAATGGCAATGAGAGGGATTTGCTGAGGACTTGGTGGGAGAACAGTGTCCCTGAAGCCTGCGGGGTCTCCCACATGTGCCGGCAATTCACACTCCGGCTTTTATGAGGTGAGAGGAGCTGCTGGAAGGCATTTTCCCCAGCTTGCTGAGGGGTGTGATGCAAAGCCCTCCTGGTGAAGGCAGGCTCTCAGCCCAGGTGTGAGGGACAGCAATCAGTGGAGTTCCTGGAGTCTGCACATGCCAGCCTGGAGAATGGGCATGGGAAAAGGTCAGAAATGTAACATCTGCTTTGTTAAAAAAATAAAATAACCCTCTACTCCAGCACGTAAGTGTTTTCCCGCAGTAGGAGAATTTCCCTCTTGCAAGAGCTTCTGAATGAGGGAAGCAAGAATCCCAAAAGAAAAAAAAAATAGAAGGAAGATGGAGATAAACTTCAGCTCCAATGCTGAAGGTTGAACAAATGCAATCTGCTTTTCCAACACTCAGCAGAAAGGCAGAGCTGAGCAGGAAGAAAGAAGGATCTGATTTCACGTGCCTCATCTTAACGAGCCCAACATCACACGTGCCTTTAGCAACAAGAAAATGCTCTGCAGGCACTCAGATGCCTGAGTGTGCATTTGTGCACTCGTGTGATATAGGGCTGAGCCTCACTGTTTAAGCCCTGCTCCCCGCTTGGGCACGTAAATTAATCCTTGTGGGCGCTTGGATTTGCACTTCACACTCTCAGCGAAATGTTAGACCTTTGTGTGCTGCGTGAGAGGGGAGAAAAGGCAGCGCTTTCCCTGGCACTGGGGGTGAACTGGCGCTGTGTCAGTCCTGGCACCCCCCAGACCCACTCACATTTTTTTCATCCCTCGTTACATCCTGCGCGAATTCCTTCTGGTCTGAGAGTTTCCATTCTTGATCTCTGTCCAAAGGTGAGCGTTCGCCGCTGAAAGTTTGTTCTAAATTGATTTAACGATTTTTAAAAGTTCCTCCTTGCTGAATAAATACACCTTTCCCCCTGCAAATGTGTTTCCCTGATTTTCTCCTCCAAAGGGAGCGGCAGGGATATAGTAAAGCGTTTTAGGAGGAATAGCGTGGTTGATACCAAGGGAGCCAAATGAAAGAGAAACAAAGAAAGCAAACAGGATATTTATGGCAACTCTAGAGAGCTCTCTGTATGCAGCCATTAAAAATAGCCCTCAAATGAACAATATTGGCTTTCTGCTCTATCCTCAAACACAGAGGACAAACTTTGAAAGACTCCTACGCACATCCAAGGCTTGTGGGGGTAACTGTGGATTGGCAGGTGAAAGGAAATAATCCTGAGCACGTTCTTAACCTGCATGAAAAGCAGTTTGACTTGTGCACACACTGGAATACACACACTGGTTTGTTTTTAGATGTAGCTTAATCATTCACTCTGCATTTCCTTGGAGAAAACTTCAGGGCAAAGAAAAATGCAGCAAAATTAGGCAGCTCCTGTGCCTTTTCCTGCTTTGAATTTTGAGTTGCTACTCGTCCTCTTGAAAAAGTGAGGCAATAAAATTGTCCCACAAGAAAAAAATTACTGTACTTTCAATTTTCTAAATAAACACAAGAGAAAATCCATACAAGGTTTATGTAGTTTGCAAGTGCCTCTTAAAAAATAAAAATCATGCTGTTTCCCCAGTTTAGGCATCACTAATTTACAGTGAATAGATCTTGCTACATGAGCAATTTCCATCTCCAGTAAATGACTCCAAAAGGGTCCTACACTGCCCAAATGTTCATTTTTTTTCTGTCAAAAATATAAACTGCTGTTTCTTTTTTTGTGCACAAACTTTTGTCACTGTTATAACCTGGAGTCTTCCACTCTTGGTTGGGAACAGGGTGAAGGGAAGTATTGCCTGAGACATATCTTCCTTGGACAGCTTTGTCTTTTCTTCTCCTTTCTCCAGAAAACATATCAAATACCACTTTAGAAAGCTGGTTTGAACAAGCCATCCAGTGTTTTAGCATTCATTCTATTTTTCCAGCTGAATTTAAATTTTTTTTAAAACATAAATGGCTTCATTAACGTCAATTTGCAGATCTGTTAAGATGTAGGTGGTCTGATGCTTTAAATATGACTGTACATTTGTTCCACTCCACCACTAAAACCCTTCAGTGGGATACAACGTAAGGAATTACCACCCAACTCCTATTTTTTTTTTTTTGCTTTTTGTTTTCCAAAACAGCTGTGTCACAGATAGCCCACCCCTCCCCTTGCTCCTTTGACCTCTTATTCTGCAATCCTCTTGGATTCCCTTCAGGGAGGGCAAATATTCCCTCCACCTTCCCCCAGAATTGTATGTTCCTTTAACCTTGGAACAATCTTTAGCTGCTAAAAATAGACTCCCAATTCCAGACTTTTGCCGACTCTCCTCGTGCCACAACTGCCTTTTGACATTCTGTTCTCCCTGGTGGATCACATGCCCTGTCCCTGCCTCCCTGCCAAGGCTGACAACAGCACAACGTGTCACCAAAATTTTGGACAGGAATTCCAATGACCAGACGGAACAAAAAACCAACAAAAAACCCCAGTGATGTGTTGAGGAACTTTTTCATATGAAGACCAATAGAGAAAAAAAAAAAAATCACAGAATTACAGAGTCGTGGAAACTCCAAATGGAAAATCAGTTAGGTCATCCAGGCAGTTTGTTTGCTAATTAAGGATAATCCCCTATGGCACTGGCTGGTTTAAAATGCCTAAATGAGAGATCTCTCACCAGTATTTAAGAAGATTATCCACAATCCAAGTTATTTCCTAGTATTTCTGACATTTAGACTGAATTCCTCCTCTCAGAACAGCATCCTGTCCCTTCCTGTCATGGACCTCATCACCACCACTCCTTCCATCCCATCCTCATGGAAGGATTTGAAGTATTGAGACATTTCCACAAGAAATGTCTGTTTTCCACGAATATTTGTAGGGTAATATCCTTGCCTGCTGTTTTATCAAAACTGAGGTACTCAATGATCTTAGAAGTCTTTTCCAAATTAAATTATTCCTTGTTTCTAATTAGGATGAATTAGATTTCAGCTTTCCAATTTTCCTTTGGTTTTGGCTGTTGTTTATGCTGGTGACTCCTTCGAATGTCACAAAATCAGGCAACACTTTGTTGGTAACAGGGGAGAGCAGGTGGTGTGGTGTGACCTGACCACAGAAGAGCAGTTGTCTCTTGGATGTCACCCCCACATACATCCCAAGAGTTAATTTTCCCAATATTAATTTACACTTGCAAAAACCAAGTTATTTGCTGCTTGTCAGCAATAGCTCAGATTTTTGTCAGTGTTGGCTCTTTCTTTTTTTTCCCTTTTGTTGTATATTTGTCCTTTTGACTACCCCTTTCTAAAGGATTTGTTGATTTTTTTTTTGTTTGTTCTGTTTATTTCTTTGTTATATTTGCTCTTTTCTGCCCACCTTTCTAATCCCTTAGAGCAACAGGGAAGCAGTAGAGGAACTTCAGGTCTGATGTAGGTGAAAATGCTGTAAATGCAGAATTTTTTCACTAAGTCTCTTATTTGAACATTTCTTTGCTGTTTCCTCCAAGGAAGTTCTCAGCTATGTTGTGGAACTTGAACTTCCTTGTCTCCTTGTTGTTTGTTCATTCCCTGCTCAATGTTGTGTTTTGCAGAGACCTGTTCCTGGTTCCCATCACACACTTTTAGGTTTCTCCATCCAAGGAGCTGCCAGAGGGTCTCTGTGAACACTGTGCTTTAGTCTGTGTGTGTGACAGTCCCAGTTCACTGCGCTGCTCCAAAGGCCATCCATGGACCACCCGTGAGCATGAGCTTTCTCAGGATTCACAAATAATCTTTCTACTAAATCCCACAGGAACAAAGATGTCTCTCTGTCTGTCTGAGGAGAAACTGAATTAATTGTTGCAGAGCCATAAGGAATCTCTAAAGAGTTCACAGAGGTAGACACAGAGAAAATCATATAATGTAGGGACGACTCCTTGGATGTTCCAGACCTGAGGCTTGGACAGAAGGTGAAATAGAGTTTCTAACTGACATCAGTATTACTGTGCCCTATGTCACCCCATCCTTGATTTCAATCAGTCACTTGGACCCCATCAATTGCTTCCATTTCGGAGACATAAAATGCTCGTGTTATTCAAGAGCACGACAGTGAAAAAGGGGTGAAGAAAAGCAAATCTGAAAACTTGATGCAGAGAGCTCTGACAGGTTGGTGGTCTGGTGGGGTTGAATGATCTCTTTCTGCGTTTCCTTGCTGCTGAGAGAAAATCCTCGGGGCTAAAGGTGCACAGCTCCAAGTGAAACCATTTGTATCAGTGTCCTGGTAGCACCATAGATCACTTTCATTTGAGAACTGTCCTCACAATCTCTGCTTGTTCCTGATCAATACTTCACTATGAATAAAAGTGAATAGAACAAATTGGAAAGATTTATTAACCCTGCTGATATGTTAAAAGCATTCTGTCAAAGAATTTGAAAAATGCTTCTCATATTTAGTGTTCAGAGACAGAAAATCCCTTTTGAGAAAGGAAAGGTATGTAAAATACATCAGTACCTCAGTGTGGAAATCCAGACCTGGCTCACTATATACATTACTGATGAATAGGTATTATTGAAAACTGCATGTGGTTCTTAGCGGGGCGAGCAGCTCCACGTAAGAATGAGAAAGTAATTGTCAGCACTCAAGGAGAAACACTGGTCACATCTTTAAGGGAGTTGAGAGAATGGGAGGCTTTAAGATGGTAAAACACAAGATTAATGGAATTGGGAGAAGCTGTTGACAGAATTTCTTGAGGGGAATGAAATTGGAAAGTGATACTGGTTGGGACGCGGCCCTTGGAAATTTGCAGCAGTCTGAAGCCATACCCAGATCTCCTCACTGTAATAAAAGCAGGGGCTGAAACCAAAAGAGGATTTGAACCGCATGTCAGAAAGTCACTGCTGGAGTGGGATTCCAAAAAGCACGTTGCAGAGCAGCGAATGAATCACAGCCCACAGGGTGCAGAACACACACTAAATGAATCCAGCATGATGCACTGCTCTGCAGGGCAATCACCACCTTCAGCACTGGCACAGAGAGCAACAGCCAACCCCAATGTGCCATTTTTGTCCAAAACACTTTTCAAAGGTTAGGCCAACACACAGTACAACTGGGGTTGTCTCCAGGGGAAAGAACAACACCTCTGGCCAAATCTCTTCCCAGTTTGTGCTGTGGAGTTTACTGGACTGGCATAAAAGAAGAGGAGTATCCAGCAGCCCAGCCCAGACTAATGTGCTGCTACTGGGATGGGGAAGAAACAGGAAAATATGTCAAAGAACACACTGGTTTTGTATGCAGGTGATATTCTGGTAATTTCTTAGTAATGCTAAAACATGAGGCAAGTTCATGGCCAGGAGTTTGAAGGCAGGTCTTTTTTCTTCTGGGCCTGGCAAGGAGGCAGAGAGTTTTATTGGAAGCAGACATAGTTTCCATGCCTTTGTCAACTCCAAATTAGGCTGTCCTTCTGGAGAACATCTTTAATCAACTGGAAGCTGATCAACCCACTTCATGGGCTGGGTTTTTCACTGGAACAATATAGTAACACCAGGGGCCTCTGAGCTGTGCTCCAGTTGGAGTTCTGACATTTGAAGCTCTGGATGGCTTAAGCAAGGCACTTAAAAAAAAAAAAAAAAAAAATATAAATATATATATATATATAATTTCTTAATAAAGGGAAATGAGTAGGACTTTCTCCATAAAGAACATCCAGATTTGGAAAGAACTGTCCCTGCTCTGGATGGAAAGACCCTCAGATGTCAAGAGGATATTAGAGTGAACAGGCACAGTTCTCCCATAAAACCATTTGGTGAAAGAGTAGTCAAAGTCTTGAGAGCACTCAAGGAAAGCAGACACTTCCAAGAGGAGATCCCTCTCCTGGGATGCTGAGGCAATACCTCCTTGAAGCTAAAAAGCTATTTTTTGACTGAAGGGACAGCATTCACCACTGATTGTAGGAGGTCTTCCCTGTGAGGTCTTCCAAGTCCCTCATGGCCATGTTGAGCCTACCCAGGCTGTGAAAGCCAAAACCATTCCAGGCAAAGTGAGTACAGCAGTAGGAAAGTCAGCTGGAAAGACACTTTTTAAAAAATTTCACAGGAGAAAGTGAATAAAATTTGGTCATTTCTTCCACAGCACTGGCCTGGAATTAGGGATTATAGCAAGATGCAACATGAAAAGCGTCTTACTGTATTTTTTTTATATTTTTGTCCTCTTTGAGGAGTTGGGGAGGAGGATTATGGAAAACACAGAAATAATGTAAAATAGACATCTTTCTTACTTGACCTGCTTGCTTTCCTAAATAAAGTGACATTGGAACACTTCACACTAAATGGCATTTTCTGACATACCCACAAATATGTCTTTCCTCCCCATTGCATGATAATCCAACACCTAGGAATGCTCAGCCAGCTGGATCACTCACGGGGCAGACTATTCCAGTAAGTCCCTCAGAAAACAGATGTCAGATCCAGCACTGGAAAGGCTCATGAAGACCTCCCTGCCACCACTGTCAGCACAAGAGGTTGTTTAGAACCAAACAGAATAAAGAAAAGGGATTTTTTGAGGGGTGTGTTCACCGGTCGGTTTTAAACTTAAAGCTAAAATAAGGGATGCCAAAGCAGGGGCTGGAGAAGCATCTGATGATTTGGACAAGTGGGTCTGAATCTCAGAACAGATATTACATTTGGTCTCTAACTCTCAGTGTAGACTAGAAGAGATTCTCAGTGGAATATCAGATTTTCCAGTGACTCTGCAGTCTTCCATCACGACTCCTCATCACTAAGTCAAAATATATTAGTATCAAACTTTCAAGACCTCTTCTGAGGGAAGGGTGGGCTAATTTCACACAATATTGTCGAAGTGGGAGTGAGAATCCTCTTCCATCTGCTCTCCCCAGTTGCCAGGGGCTGCTGTGGTTCCACACAAGAAAATGTTAATTACATGATCACGCTGTGTTTCTTTCCATCCAACCCCCTACTTCATTCAAAGCCTTGGATGGAAAGTACAGTGGGAATGAATCCAGGCTGTGCCTCAAATGGACTAGTTTTTGCAGGTCTCACCTCTTTTTTCACAGTAGTTGGAAGGGGCATGAACTTGTAGCAATCAGATATCTAAAGGTTTTATAGAATGGGGACGATTCAAGGTTGCTTGGCTGTTCTGGATCCAAGCACTTCCTAATCTTCTCAGAGCTTGACTTTGCAACTTAAACATTTCTTAAATGCTGATTTTAGATGTGCTGCAGAGTGAAAAGAAGGTTGCCACTGTAGAAGATTGTAACTTGTAATTCTATTTAAAAAAATGACAAGGAAAAAAGCCCTATTATTTAGGATCATCTACAGGGATTATCCTGAGCAGTGGAAGCTGGGATTGACTGTCACACTTAGCTGTTACCCTGAGACTTACAGTGGAGTATTTAAATAAAGTAGTTGGGGCAAAGGACTTGAAACCCTTTGCTGTAGGAAACAATTCCGCAATGATACCATTAAATGGCAGAAAGATGTGCCATATCTGCATTTTCCTCCTTGGATAAATCATACATAGAGCTTTGATCCCCATGCTCCATATGACTTCCACGAAGAATTGCCTTTCATATCCTGGGCGCTGAAGAGTGTGAGAAGACATCAGGATCTGGCTCTGTAAGATTTATGGGGGCATTTAGTCAATCACCTCTCCACCCTCCATGAGCTGGGCTTGCCCCAGTGCTGCCTGGCAGCTCCAGCCAAACCAGTGTTTGATCTGAATATGCTGCAGCAAAGGCCGCCATTTGTGCGTGATTACCCAAATTACAAAGCCATTTTGTAATGCGCCCCGTAACGAATTAAATGAAAAAACATGTACAATAATGAGGTCTTTATTTCCCAACTTTTATTTTTCTGCAGCAAATGAATAAATTGAATGGTTTGAGCACCAAAACCCTCCAGTCCACTTTGCCCTAAACAAACCGTGGAGTGATTGCAGAAATGAAGAGGTAATTAACTGGGAGTTTAGCTCAACCAGCTGCTCTCTGTATTACCCAGGCAGACTAAGCCTTTGGCAACTGGGTTTGGTAACACCCCTCAGCAATTTTCAGCGTGTCTTTTCACAGAGCCTTTAACGTGGCCAAAACCCCAGGAATCCACAGGTTTTTAAATGATCAAATCCACAATTTTGCCTGCCTGTCATGTTCGTGCTGCAGACTTAGCGGATCTCCTAGAATAAGGTTTACAGCATGTCTTCTGGATTTGATTAGGAGAAAATCTGTACTTCATCTTAACTCCTCCACTTTTTCTGCCCTAGACCTGAGGAATGCAATATTGGCTTCTCCCCTAGCAACTCCCACGTTTGTAGCAAACATTATTGAGCTGGGTTTCTGTCTGGAGTGCACTATTTTAAAACGGTCTTATTCCCACCTGAGCTCCGTGGCATCTCCAGCATTAAAAAATTATATAAATTCATATATATTGCTATTAATGATGTATATATTCCGTAGCTTGCCTTAAGCTTGGGAACCTGTCATGCTCAAAACTGCCCTGCCTCCTAGGCTGCATTCATCAAATTAATTAAACACTGAATGAAGAAGTACTGATGGCAAATTCCCTCCCTCCACACCGAATATAAAATATAGGCAATCAAGTAAAAAAGCTTTACTCATTCAAATTTATTTCTATACATTACCCAAGAGCTTTCCAATTTGCTTAGAAATACAAAAGCATACGTTCACTTTTTTTATGGCACACATACAATGTAATAAAAAAATACCAAATAAACTCATTTGGAACTCAAAATCAGTAGTTTATCCCTCTTGATTTTTTGTTTTCACTCTTTAGCAATGACCATCAATATTACAACAAACACCAGCATGAGGCTTTCAACCAATGTTAAACCTCCTCTCAGCAAGCCAAAGGAATGTTTTCTATAATTTCTGTGGCAATATATTTTGTTGACTCATGTAATCAGAGCTTTGAGAAGTTGTGTCATCCTCCATCCCTATATTTTACCTATTATGTGACTGATCTTAATTAAACTTCCATAATCAATCCCTGTATTACCACTGGTGTAAATCCCATCTTATGCTCACGGAGAGCACATAGGGTGAGAAAATTTCCCACACCATAGTTCCAGACATGTTAGTTGGGAAGGATTTCTTTGCTGGCTGCTGATAATAACCACTGGAAGTGAGCGGAAGGGCTTGAGGGGAGATATTAGCAAAATGCAAACAGATAAGGAAAGAAAAATGGGATATGTTTATCATTCCTGGCAGGGATTCAGTGTTCTGTGCTGGATGAGATGGCTCAGATTCCAGGGAAGCTACTGCATAGGTGTAGATTGCCCTGAAAAAACAGACTTGGCGCCTTTGATTTTGGTTTGCTCCATATCCAGAATATCAACCCTTTTTTCCTGCTGCAGGTGAACTATCCAATGAGGGGTCCTGAAGTCAAACAGGCTTTGGTATCTCACTACTAAATTATAATTGCAAGACTCTGGGCACTGAAAAAAGACCAGCACAAATCTGCAGCTGAATTGAGACTGAAAGTGGCTTTCATTTTATTATTCACCTATTTTTGTGTATCTAATTCTTGTTGCTTAATGTTTATGAATCCTACTCGTGGATCAGGAATTAACCACTAGAGATGGTGCTAGTATGGAGCAGAAAAAGGTCACCTCCAAGATGTTTTCTGGCTGACAAACCCTTTTCTTACTTTAAACTTGAAAGAAGCTCAAGCTATACTGGCTTTCAACAGAGAACTACTGTTCACTGAGATATATTGATCAGTTTTTCTTCAGTTGGTAAATTTAGAAGAATTTAAAAAGAGATAATTCTTTTAGAAAATAGCTAACACTGTTTATTTACAAATATCACATCAGGAGTCAGGTTGATTTGCTGGTGAATGTTCAGGGTAAGCTCCGATTCCCAAACATGTCAAAAAAAAAAAAAAAAAAAGCCACATAACTTGGGTTTGTGTGCAAAAATGAAAGTGAAACTCAGCTGAGTCCACATGATTTCCTACGAATTCTGTTTTCCAGGTCCAGTTTCCAGCAAGCCTCGGACAGTTAGTTGGAAGCTCAAAAACCATTCTGAACCTTGGTTGACTTTTCAGTTTCAAAAAAAAAAAAAAGCCAAGATCGGGGCAATTTTTACCTGGTTTCCAGTTTCATAGGTACAGCTGGTTGAAATTTTTCAAATAAAACAAATCATGACCACTTGGCTTTTCTCCAAACATTCATATTTTTAATGCAACTCCCCTCCTCCCCTCCCGCCCCCCATTTTTTGACCTCACTACTTTCTTTGGAAAAAATTCAAAATCATTCTTCGATATCAAAAGGGAAAAAAAAAATACAGACCTTCTCAGTGGCCTACAAAATACAGCTTTTGTTTATTTCTAGGCATTTTTGGGGGTTTTTTTTGGACAGCCACAGCAAGTGTTTTGACTGGTTACCTCAGATTGTTCTGTGCTTTAAATTTCCTTCCATTCATAGCTGAAACACTTTGGGTTTGATTTTCCAATGACAAAGCCAAAAATACTCAACTTCTGGTCACCATCTCCCAGGTTTTTCTGGGGCAATAAAAAATGATTTATCATAAAACAAAACAGGCTGAAAAATGTTATCACACTTGTAAATGTCCCAGTAAATCTTTAAACCCTGCTTTTCACCCTCTGCTTCTAAGGAAAGTTTGACTAAGTATCAGTCAGGAAGGTCACAGCATATCATCGCAGCTTAGGCAAAGATTAGCTTCCACTTCTTGAAGAGCTCGTTTTAGACCATGTAACAGATGCTGTTGAAAATCCAAAAGGTGCAATAAATCCCCCCACCTCCTGTCCAACCCTGAGAGAAAAATCAGTTGAGTGACCGCAGGCCATGGAGTGAAAGGTCCCTGTGTGGCAAAGCTTCGCAACTTGAGCCTTGTGGTGGCTGCACATTGTCAGGAATGACCTTTCCTCCCATGGAACTGTTCCTCCTCTTCCTCCTTCTACAAAATCTGCACATTTTACGAGAGAGTGCCCAGACCCCCCCCCCCCCAACATGGGACTCAATCCATCCTTCAGGGTCCAGTTGGAATATTTTTCAATTACTGGGCACTTCGTAGCCGGTTGACACCTCGGTGAGCATGTTCTCAAGCTGCTTTTAGCCAGAGACACACAGCTTAAGCTTTTCAACAGCTGCTTTATCTCTGCTTCTCACCCCTACCCCCCACCCCAATTTAAGTCTAAGATGAGCCTCCACCCCCAAAGCCCATGATATCTCACTCCAAAGTCCTGTCAGAGCCACAACCAAGGCCATAAATTTCCCAGCTGGGTCACAGTACTCCCTGTTCATTTACTGAAACATTATAAATGTGTCCAGGCTCTGAGTGAAACCTAATCCCGACATTCCCTGCATGGCGATTCCTGCAACTGATGGCAGGGTCATCTGGAATTACCATCCCTTATCTGATTGGAAACTCATCACCTGTGTTTCAACACTGAGGGCTTGGTAATGCCTCATAAAATCAAGCCCTCTGCTATTCCAGGGCCGGTGCTTTGGGCTGGAGCAGACACTGCCCGTTGGAAAGATCACAGGGTGCCTGGTCCTGCCTGGCCAAGGAGCAGCAGAGCTGAGCTGGCTGAGGGTGATGCTCTCAAACACATCCAAGGATGGCTCAAGTGGAAAGGATGGGAAATGTCACCCCAAGACAAGGAAAGGCTGCAGTTTGAAGCTTGGCAAAGCCAGAGCTCTTGGGGAAGGGGTCAATGTGCAGCTGGTGGGAAGCAGCATCATTTCACTGAGACTAATAATTTATGTTCTATATTTTTTTTGTGTGGGACCCTCACTGTGTCACATCTGAACATCTCCTGGTAGTGGTTATGTGACATCCTCTCATCCTGTCCTGGAGGGAAACTGAATCTGAAGTGCAGTGGGGTTTTTTTTTTGTTTGACAGGAAAAAAGTTAAGATACATTTTTAGTGTTTTCTTTCCATTTTAGTGTTTTCATCCAGGGAAAATGAAAAAGCCAGAAGGAATCACACCTCAGACTTCACGGTCTGAGTACAAAGACCCACAGGGCAGCCACGTTTTGAACTGTTCAACATAAACCCGCAGCTAAACCCTTCAGATGCTTTAAACACCACCCCAGGCCCTGTGCAGGTGCAGAATTAGCTCCAGGTCTCGGCAGATTGAGCTGCCACCCTTCCATCTCCCAGCGCAATCCTATCTGTGACTTCCATTCCTAGATGTGAAACAGCAAGTGCCTCTGAGCTGTGTGCTAAATAAACACAGCCCAGGAAAAGCTCAAACCAAAAAGCTTCACTTCCAGCCAACATTCCTTCCCCTGTGCCAGCCATTCATTCCTGTAATATTTAGTGGATTGCAAAGAGATTTTGGATTTCCTGTCAGGTTTCTGTCCTTCAGGGAGTTAATTATGACTTGGGACTCAAGGAATGGTGTCTGCTGTGGTGCCACGCTCGTGCACATGCTGCTGCTCTGATTTATCATTGTGTCCTTGCTTCTCTCAAAGGTTCTGTTCAAGTCTCTGAAAAAAAAGCAGGGAATTCACTGAGCTGGAGTGATTGATTGGGAGACAGGAGGGGACAGGGGGGTTGGTAACTTGGTCTGGACTGGTGGATGCCTCTTACACAGCTACAGGGCAAAAAAGAGGCGAGAATGCGAAAACCAGATATTTTAGTTCTCTTTAGTGCTTCCCCCTCATATCCAGCTCCCATGGCATATATAACTCAGTGTTCCTGGTGGGAGAGCCCCTGCCCATGGAGCAGGGAGGGGGCAGGAGGAGGCATCAGCCACCACCAACCTCGAGGACACAGATGAGCTCCCAGGACTGATTCACTCAAACCATTTCTACCCTGCAGGGAGTGCAAGTGGGTGCACTTAAATCTGTTTTCAATGAATTAGCGCGGGCAGTCCTGGCATTAACACTGAGCTACTTGCCCAAGTATTTACCCAGCTTCTCAGGTGGGTTTTCCAGCCATGCTGAATTCCGTTCTACTCACTGACTGCCGTGAATACAGGCACTTAAGTCTCCCTCTGAGTAACTTCCCCAGCTGTAAAATAGGGACAGTGTATCTCTGCATTGCAGGGGTGAAAGGAAAATAAATACTCTAAAGCTTCTAAGCAGCTTAGGTATTAAGAAAATGAGATACATCTGGGGCTAAAATTTACAGATAGGCCATTTGGATACAATCTGATTAGATTTATCCCCTAGTAAAATAGTGTAATTTCTGTAAGTTCAAGAATGTTACTCCTCTCCCAGTGAAGCAAGAATCCCTGCCAGTTCCTAGTCTTGGGCTATGCCAGCTTTTGGGGAAACATCTAAATGAAGCAGCTGATGCAGGAGCTTCATGCACTTGTTTTCCACCCACTCTCATGCCCGTCCTCAGCCATGGAAGCAGTTTCCCTCATGCCAGGGTGGCAGCTCCCTGGTGGCTCCCCATGGGTCTCCAAGCTGCAGATGCCTTCGAGCCATAGATCCTGGCTCTGGGTCAGGTGTGGATTCACTGCAGCATTCCTGTCTCATTTCCCAGCTTATACTGGATCAGTGCTTTGTGGGGTATGATTGTGGCTTCTCACATCTGACTTTAAAAAAAGGACAGAAAACTGTCTTTTGTTGTGTTAGTGAACAAAAGGTGCCATTGCAGGGGCTGGAAAAAAATGTGGCATTTAACAGATGATTCCAAATAACACTGGGGCAGTGTTATTCCAGCACAGAAGGGACCTAAGAGAAACAGTCTTCAGATAAAAGTTATTGTCAGGACCATCTCCCTGAAAATGCTACTATTTACAAAAGAGAGCAATTCCTAGTGTCAGCTTTTTACGGGATTTAATTCCCAGTTAGCCAAAGTCATGCCCAGGATTAAATGAACACCCATCAGCTGAAATGCTGGTGAACATTTTCATCTCCTTTTACTGATGCTGGTCACTTCTCTCTGGCTCACCATGGTCTTGCACTGTAGTGGCATCACTGAATCCATGCTCCTACTAGAATTATGGAATGGTTTGGGTTGGAAGGGATCTTACAGCTTATCTTGTTCCACACCCTGCCATGGGCAGGGACACCTCCCACTAGGTCAGGTTGCTCCAAGCCCCAACCAGCCTGGTCTTGAACACTTCCAGGGATGAGGCAGCCACAGCTTCTCTGGACAACCTGTGCCAGGGCCTCATCACCCTCACAGGGAAAGACTTTTCCTGCATATCCAATCAAAACCAGACCTCTTTCAGTTTCAAGCCATTTCCCCTTGTCCTGTCATTCCAAGCCCTTGTAAATAGTCTCTGTCCAAACCTTCTCTTCCACTTCTCAGCACATACAGAGCCAGCTTTGCCATCTCCACTGCAGCAACCCCTCTCAGCCAGGCCAGGATTATGGACTGTTTAATTGCCCTGTGACAGCTCACTGGGGTGGTCAAACTGTGAAATCCATTTAGGAGGCACCAGCCAAGTACAGAACGAATCTTTCTGCATCTGGGGAGGTATTTTGTGCAAAACATGGCAGTTCCACTGAATCCACTGCCCATCTATAGCATGCTGCTGTTTCCTTATGTATAATCATTTTTATTAGCACTCAAACAGCACTTCCTAAAACACTTCTGTCATCTTCAGGCTTTGACCTAGTTGAAAAGTTTATTGTGAATATTATTTTCAAACCATTAACAAAGGAGTTGTCAGCTGTTTGGGGAAAGAAAGGTGCAATAAAGAAATTTAGCCAGGGCTACTGAGAGACTCATTGTCAACATAGAGATTAAGCTGCCAATGTCCAAGATCACTTCTTTTGTCATGAGGCTGTGTGAAAATATAGATCTGAGCTGAAAGGGGGTTTGTAAGAGAGGCTGCTCCTTTCCTTAGACAAGTTGTATGTCCTCAGATCATCACAACTACAGCAAAAGGCCTCTGGAGCTCTGGACTCTGACAGCAGTACTAGAAGGTTTGAGTGGTCTGTGAATAATCAACCTCAACTCCAAAAATAATACAGTTTAAAGAATTAGTCCCAAAACTGTTCTAGCCTCAGACAAAAGCCAAAAGAATGGTGACGTTTCAGTCAAAGTCTCAGTTTAATAGATTAACATTATTAAATTTCAACTGAAATTATTAATTTTCCTGAGAAATTAGCTTGAAATTTCTTGCTTAAGCCCTTGAGATCTGGCCAGGAGTATGTCTTTTCCAGCTACACCAGTCTGATCAACAAGAACATGTTTCTGAAACCTTGTCTTGTTTTTGTCTTTCTCCCATTACACCGAGCACAAAATGTTGAACTTTGGTGCATCACAAGCTGAGCTCAGAATGCAGCTCCTCTGGAGAACTCTTCTTGAGAAGGTGATTGAGAGGTACAAAGGCTGCTGATCTTCAGGTGTGCCTGATACACTCGGGAGGTGTGAGGCTACCTTCAAAAAGCAGCAGAAATTGCCATTTTGCATGAAAATTCAGAAGAAAAGAGGATTTGCCAAATTCATTTATTCACATCCCTGCCCTGTAACTCACCCACAGCAAGGAAGAGTTACACACCACCTGCAATTGCGCTTGGGAGCATCACCTGGAGCTCCAGCACTGCCTTACCTTTGGACACATCGAATCCCTTTGGAAGAGAAAAGCCTTTCCATGGAGAAATCCAAAGGACTCGTTTGGGTTTCTGTGCACCAAAGGCTTCCCTGAACTCCCACAGAGCTGAGCCCACTGTAATGAAGGAATTTTTAGCAACACTACATATAAAATTGGAGCAGGTGCTCTCAATAAAGAAAATTCTTAACCCTGCTCATATTTATTTCAGTTCCTCTCTGTCTGGGCACTAAGCCACCATTTCAGTTTCAAGCTTTCCTGGCTTGCTGGAAGGGGTGAAGGATAACCTTTTTTCCCTCCTTCCCCCCCCCCAGGAAAATGTGGAAACAGATTTTAACCTCAGCCCTGGAAGCAGGTTGGGTGATTTGCCAGCAATCCTTCTGAAATGAACTGCCAGGCCACCTAATTAAACAAACCTCTAACATTTTTTTAGCTCCTCTCTCCCAGAGTGCACAAAAGACCAATTTTTGTCCTTTTGGAGGGTGGCATTAAGGAGAGAACTCAAACAGCCTGATCTTGGTTGTCTCCCAGATAGGGATTTATTTCAGAGATGAATTCCACCTGCAGAAATTATCCCTGGATCCAGACTTTGACTGCGGTATGGGAGCTGCTGGTGATGGCGAAAGCTTTTGGATTTGGGTTATACTGGGCAGCGCATGTTTAAATTTGACCAATTATTTTTCCTGTGAGGTGCCCAGTCATGTCTCCAGGAATAAAAGCAGTTCCTTGTCCTCTGCATTCTCACAAAGAAGAAACTTTGCAGCGAATAAAAACAACAACCCGACAAAGCGTCGGCGCGCGGGGCACAAGTCAGCGGAGCCGCATTCCCATTTTCATAATTCATGGGAGCTGCCATATCTGCTAAACTGCTTTGGGCCACTGGGTGAGTGTGGGGTAAAAAAGGAAGGGGAAAAAAATAATTTAAAAAAAAAATGGGCTGCCAGGGGAGAGGGAGACAAACAGACCATTCATAAAGGCATCACTGCAGCGCTTTATGGCATTTCACGCTCGCCCAGAGGAGTCACTGGGAACACTGGGAGGAGGCTCCGTGTTAACCATGGCAGGGGCTTGAACTCTCCTGCTGGTTAAAAATAGATGTCTGCCCCCACCCCACAGCCAATCTCTTAAGGTGGACCCTGCCAAGAGATGCCCTGGATGGGTACTGAAGGGGAAAGTTTGACTTTCCCCACTTTGCAGAAGTAACCAGGGCACGTTTGCAAATAAATCATGCTGTTATTTTTATTGTTTCTGACTCATTAAAGACAACAAAAAAGGCAAAAATAAAATAAAAAAGGCAAAAATAAAATAAATTTTATTGACTTGAGGCACTCTGTACGAACACTGAACTTTTCCCAGTGTAGCTTTCCTTGAAGTTTCCACACTCACCAGATTGGGTGACTCGAAGGAAAATATTTCTTGCTCGAAATGATTATTTGAAAGAGTTCACAGGAATCTTTTCTCCTCTGGAATGGATGGGCAAATTCCCAAAGCAATACTATTAGCTGGGAAAGAGATGAATATCATCTTAGTCAAATCATTTACTAAAAGACAAGTTGTAAAAATCTGCCAAAAGCATTGTCTTGTGAATTTGTTCAACAGACTCCAATCACTGGTGGATCTGATGGCAATCAAACTCCTGCAGTAGCTTTCTCTGCCAAGGAAGCAGATTTTTTAAATAATTGGTTATATGCTACTGAAAAATCAGAAATTCTTTATCTGCATATATGAAACCTATCACTTGTAGCAGAACTAACTTACTTTACTGCTTAACCCCCCCAAAAAAAAATATTGCTTGAGACATTTTATAGAAAAAAGAATTAAATACTCCATCCTAAAAAAGAGATGACAAGTTTAAATCAAAATTAGGAGTACAGCCTGTGCCACTGACACATCATTATCAATATAACATATATATGTCATCTTATATTTATCTCATTGCATTATTCAGGCTTACAGATGAGGGTTTTCTCAGTATCAGTATATGATTTAAATATAAAAAAACTTCTCACTTCTTAGTAAAATGGATGGAACATCAAGTAAAGATATAGAAGTTTGGATATGAATTGACTAAGTGTATAATTTTGAGGAATACATTTTTCAGAGGAGCAGAGAGAAATTCAAATAGTGAATTTAGGAGATTTCAGTTGCAAACATCCCATTAACAACAGTGAAATACAACAGTGAATATGAATCACTTTTTAACTTGTTTTCTTTGATCAGAGAGTGACCTACCAGTTAGAGAATCTATTTCATCTTTTCCTTTCATTTACAATTATTTCCCCCAAACTGAGCCCCAGTAAGATTAGACTTGTCTAAAGTGATATTTAATTTTGTTATTTCGTGCAAAGATTAGCCATGGGGTCTACCCACAGGATCTGCCCTAGGAACCACACTTTCAAGGTATCCAATATTTTGTTGTTGCTTTCTCTAGAGAAAAAGAATCAACCCCTTTAAATCCATAAACAGGCAAATCCATGAACTGCAACAATAGAGGAAAAAATTAACTCCTTAAATGTAAGTATCAGGTTGTCAGTATTTACACATCTCATTAAGCTTCTTCAATTCCATGATTAGTCAAAGTTTTTTAAATTCTACCCATTTTTTTATAGCAGCTTGAGGAGAGGAATATCTTTTAAATTATTACTGAAAAACTCAATATGCCCTTTGAATTTCACAGCTTAACTCTTAATAACCACTGAAACCCCATTCCTAGTAAATGCTACAGAACTTGTCTGATTTCATGGTGAGGGCAGCCTGGTCATCTATTTATAGGCTTGAGATGAACATTTGCTGACATCCACATGGAAACAATTGGGAATGCAAAGTGGCTCATGCTGGGTCACAGACTGACACACATTTGTTAATCCCCAGTTCTGCCTTCACCTGAAATTGGAAAGAAATGGTGCTCACACCTCGGGCTCAATATCTCCAGCAATCACCTCGATAAGAGCTGATAAGACACTTAAATAGTGAAGGCACTGTAAAAAAAACCTAATTAAGTTTAATTGTTGTGCAATGGTTTAATCAATGTGGTTGGTAATTAAGTGCAAATTATGCACATAATATGTTACAGATGTGGAGCCCTGCTTTGGAGACATTGAGGCTATTATGGGATGTAGGAGGGGTTGTAGGGAGGGGAGGGAATTTGCTGCTAAAGTTGCAGGGGAGACTTTGGATGCCCAAGAGTGAGGTTATAGATCTCTATATGCCAGAGTAGTTTTAGAGCTTGTCCTATCAAGAACCTTCTTTGTTGTTGGGCTTTAAACCAGCAGAAAATGTAAAAAAGTCAAGCCCTAAAATAGGGGTTGTTGGTGAGATTTGTGATGGTTATTAGTTTTCTCAGAACTTGAGTAATTCTGTAAACACAATAAACTCGAGTTGAAAGAGTCATTCCATTCCAACCCACTGGTTTTATATCTTCCCACATAACTTTCTAAAAAAAAAAAAAAAATTCTGGATACAATTTCTCATGTTTAGTCTGAACTTAGAGGGGACTTTTGTTCCTCTGAAAGCTGAAATGCAATTAGGTTGGCTACTATAATGTTTAAGGCACAAGGAAGAAGGTTGTTGGAATGGAATACCTTTCCCTGTATGTACTGCTGGCATCATATAAATAAATAAATCATATGAATAAATTACACAGATTCCAACCCGAACCATTCTCTGATTCTATGACATATTAAATTGAATTTTATAAAAAGGGAGTTTTGTATTTTTTAAAAAGGTTTTATGTATTTTTCTTTTTGCATTCAGCCTGGAAAAGGTAAAAATCTTTCTGGCAGTGGGGCAAGTTATAATGAGGAAAAAGTTATGAGATGCTCTGAAAAAAATTCGATTTCATCAATCTGTTAATGATTCTGCATCAAACATCACTCAAAGAGATGCTTAGGACTGTGTGAGTGTGCACGGAACTCACTCACTTTGAATTAGTCACCTCTTTTATTTTCAGCATTTGTGATTGCAAAGGGAAGGACTCTGAGTAGTACTTGGGTAACAGGATAAAAGGATAACCCTTTTAATAAAACGGACTGATTTTCAACTTATTTGAAGAAAAATGCAGTTTTCTCTCTTACATTTGATCACCCAAAGTTTATCACTGACTTCATGTTCACAACCCTTTGAGAAAGTGAAGTTTGATTAATCCCAGTTTACAGGTGAGGGAAAAGTGAGGCACAGAGGGAAAAAATAGGTTCATTTTGGTTTCTCAGCAAGTGTATGATGGTATCAGCCTGACTCACCAAACTTCAGCGATCTGTTTACCTTCAACACTTTATTTTTTGTATTATTTTCTCCTCTTTTTACCTGAGCTAGGCCAACTGAGCAGGATACACACGTGACACTAATTCCATCGTTGGGCAGACTCATGATTTTAATCTTATGTCAAGCTCTATAAGACTTTTTAGCTGGAATATGAGGTGTGAACAAAAAGGACTGTTAAAACAATTGGGGTCAGAACCTGCCCACTGGATACGAGAACTCCTGTGGACTTTAATGGGATTATTTGCGTGAATAAAAAGAGCAGGGATACCCCATGGCTTCCTCATTTATTCCCAGCAAATGGAAACCTGGTGTTATGTGACCAGAAGAAAATGAAAAAGAGGTGGTTGGAGTGTGGTGGTTCTCCAGTGATTTTTGTAAGCAACTGAAAACCCCTAAATTTCCGCAGAAACGCTCTTGTTTACTGACAAAAACCCCAAACACAATACTTTTCCAATTTTTAACAACCGTTCTTCCATTACTTTTGGTTTCTGAAAATTGAAGCATCCTCAGATATATCCATATTTTTCCCTCTTTTGGTTTTTCTTTCATCCTTGCAGAATGCAGCAACTAAATCATCTTAGCAGAAATACAAATTTTAGCCAAAAAATTCAGTTGGGGGAAAAAAAAGGCCCCTTTTTCCGTTCCAAAGAAACCCTGGAAGGCAGCTCTGTTAGTGATAATAATTGGAATATCAGACAAAGGTTCAAGATGAAGCTGCTGCAGCCCAGCCCAGGTATGGCTGTGCAGATGCCCTCAGTAATTACCCCAGCCTGGGTAAGGAAAGGTCAATGGGAATGGTATCCATGCCCTCCTCACTCCATAGGACAATGAGGTCCATATGTTGCCTTCACTCCTGAGCCGGTTGCAACTGGAAGAAGGTCAGCAATGCAGAATTATGGGGAGGAAAAGTGGAAAAGCGAGAAGAGGTTTTTCCAAAGGCCAAAAAGCAAGCCTTTCATTTTATATTCAATTTATCTTTTCGCCTCTGAAAAGGGCACAGAGGTTGGGAATTATGATGGAGTTTCTTAATTTTATTAATGACAGGCTTTGTGATTGCTAAGGGAACTTGACCCAACCAGGGGGGAAAAAACGGCCCAGCTCAGTATTATCAGGATTAATCTGCTGCCTTGAAATAGCTGGATCTTTCTCCACCGGCCTCACGAGTCCTTCCTGCCCTGCCTCTATCTTCACGACCACCTTGTTGACATGAGCCTACTGCTTAATCCTTGGGAGGAAACCTAACCCTTGGCCTCGGAGAGATGTCCCTGGGAGAGGGTGAGCAGAGTGCAGCCGTGCAGGAGGTGAAACCCCCCTGGAGTTCAGCCCTCCAGGCGCTCGCTCCCGTCAGACAATAAAGCCGCGAGACGTTAATTTAACGGGGGGCTTGATTACACCGTGATAGGGCCCTGCTGGTGGCTTCCAACTGCCCCCTTTATAGTATTAGTATTTATTACACCCCATATTATAAGGCACGAGGATTTGCTTCTGTAGGGCAGTTTGGCTGAGCAATGAAACATAATGTTTCTTTTATTGCTCAATAAACACTGTTCTCTCTTTCATTGCCACTTTTTCAAGCCTGTTAAGCCTCTAACACAATAATCTTATAGCCCAGCGATGAGAGATCCCAGCCTGAAACCATTTTTGGTTACTTCTGAGGCCGCCTAGAGGCGAGATTCCTGGATAATTCGGTCTCTGGGAGTTTTGCCATCCATACCTACATTTTTTTTTTTTTTTTGAAAGGTTTTGGTCTTTGGGACAGTGACATTCAATAGATTCTTCTCATCGTCCAGAAAGAGAGAATAAACCTAATGTTGGTGTGAAGGACACGGCTGTAGAGCCTGTGGTGGTATTTTGTTTTCCCATCCGTGTACATCCACATGTGGGTTTGCATCCCATGATTCAACACACCTGGTCTGGCCCAGGGCAAAGTGCTGACAAGAAACCTCCAGGCATCTTCCACACTTCTCTGCCAGCAACCCCAAATCTTTTCCTGTGACATGCCCACCTCCGAGCTGTTCCCAACCTGGCTCTCTCCTCTGAGGAGTCCAGTGTCTGTAGTGCATTAGTTGATAGTGTTACGAAGTGCTCAGCTGTCCCACCACGGGCAAGAACAAGATTTTCCAGTGTTGACTTCCCTTCTGCATTAGTTAATGTTTGGAAACTCAGTACATCAACACTCTGGACTCCTGCACCGGCCTCTCATCACCTTGTACGGCTCCTAATGTACCAGCCCATTATCCCTCATGCTGTAACGGGATACAGTGGTCGCAAACACACCTCCTTGCAATAATATTGCATTCCCAGCAGTGAAATGGAACTATTTTAGACTCTGGTTGTGTAGGGCACCTGATTAAGGGCTTAAAAAACCCCACTATAAAAGCTTTGAGGGCATGACCAAACATTGCAGATGAGGATGACAGTGATTTCTACATTTTACAGATTGCTTAGCTTAAAACTAATTGACTTTAAATTCAATTTCACATTTTACACTCAGCGCAGTGTTCAATTTTTTTTTCTTAATGCTCAAAGAATCACAGATCTTTGGGTTAAATTGTGCCAAAATCTTGCAGTTTTTGTGTGTAATATGATTTATTTATCATGAATGATAACAGCAGTGTGTCCACTGGAAACACACTTGCAAGCAAGTGGGTCTGTGTCTGAAGTTCTCCTTGAAATATAATCTATTTTTTCCTTCACACTGGACCATTCTAAGCCTCTCTCCCCCTCTTTATTTTTGTCTTCTTAAATAACTATTCTTAATCATCCTTTTCCACATATTTGTAGATCATTTTAATGTCCCCATAGGTCAATGCCAAACATGACTAGAGTTAGCAGTTGTAATGTTTTCCCTTTTTTCAGTCCATGCAGTTATCCCAGCAGGAATCTCATCCACATGATTATGCCTTATGGTGCTGTCCCCCTCTTCTGCTGAGTTTTTGTTTTAATTAAATGCCAAAAGTACAATGATAAAATTACTGTGCCGTCTTCAGTGAAGGTCATGACAATTTTCATACCTGCCATGTTTCTAGCAGCTTCTTTTTTCCAAGAGATTATCAGGATATTGGATTTCTCTTTAAATGCACATACATACATATTTACATAAAGCTCTATTGTCATATTTAGATAATTATTTCTATGCTTTTCTACATTAAAAGAAGTTATATAGGAGGAAAAGTATGTCAATGTTAGTATAATTCCAGGAGAAGAAAGAAGATTTAAGTTTCCAGTAACATGTTTTCTGACAGACACAAATAGTTTTAATTTAGAATTTTTTATTAATAAATAAGGGAATTACAGTTATTGTAGCAGTAGCTTCTCTGCTCATTTCTAAGATGATTTAGTTCTGCACAGGAAATTTTGCTTTCAAATTGCAGGTGGCCTCGCTTCTTTGATTCTTAAATATTTCAATGCTTCTTTAGGGGATGTTTATTCTCATTTTTTCCTCTGTGTAATTAGAAATAGTGGTTAGAATCCCTCTATGGATCTGAGTAGGAACCCACAGAGATATGGGGATGATGTGCATTGACTTCCCTGGGTTTGGGAGAGCCCAAATTACCCTCAAGGTCTTCAGACAAGTGCACCAGCTTTAGTCCAAGCCCCAAATCACTTTTATACAGAAATGGGACCTGAGAGCAGCAGCATCACAAACTCTCCTGCTCAGAGCTCTTCCCCCTTCACAGAATCACACACCTCTATTAAACACTGTGCCCTGCCAGCAAAGGGTTAATAAATACACATTTGGAAAAGAATCCCTTTGAATCATGGCCTGAGAGGGAGCTCAAATATTTTCTCAATGGAGAGTTAGTGGAATTTTCTATAGATCTGGGGTGAAAGAAAAGACTTCAGAAAGTCTCAGAAGAAAGATCCTTTGAAATGGCCCGACTCATGTTATGATAAGCAGTTCGATAAGCCCACCCATGGTAAAGTTATTAGGAATTTATATCATATGGATCCCATTAACCTAAACGTTTGCTTTCAAAGAAAACTTCTCGGTACATGACTACCACTAAGTCCAAGCACTTCAGGTTTTGGGATTGTGTTTTTACAAATGAATCGAGGGTTATCCAATCAATTAGCTGAATTCCCTGTGTAATTGTGCTTTAAATGAATCACCTGGTACTAATGAGGCTGCTTACCCATTAAAAGGAAAAAAAAAAAAAGAAAGAAACCAACATTGCCTTTAAGGGAAACACTTTTAAATCTGCGGAACAGAACTTCACGCAGTCTACAGTTAATCTTTGGCACTCCCTGCCTTGGGATATACCAAAAGAAGGTAGATTTCAAAGATTAGGCAGAAGGATTTAGGTCATATGGCAGTCAAAATACCACTCAAGCTAGTTTTAATTAATTATTACAAGGCCATCTGAAATCATTACTGAGATCAAAGCCACGTTGTTTAGGTGATAATAAAAATATAGGCTAAGAATAAGGTTGGAGCTTATTCTCCACAGGCAGGAAGCAGAGCAGGACCATGGAGATGACAGATGGAAGAGGACGAAGGAGCCGAATGACCAGTGCTGGTTACACAGAAGTTTAGCTTTAGAGCTTGGAAAAGAACCCAGTTATTTTAATCATCTTGCCTGCTACACTCTGCTGCACTTTGGAAGGGTTTAATACACAGGTTTTTGCCATAAAATAAATTATCTCTGTGCTAAATTATTGAACAATTTAGACGTATTATAACCCCTATAGAAGCATAAAGGATTCCAGACTACATGGGCTATTTGTCTGTCCTGTACCACGGAGCTATCAGTGGTTTAGTGAGGGATTTTATCATTAACTTATATTGTGGTTCTAAATTAATTCAGTTGAGCAGAAAGAGAGAAAAAAAAAAGCATTTCAGGCCGTGCTCTGCACGGTGGAGTCCACAGGCAGGAGGCTGCAGCGAATTATACGGAGCATATTTCTCCCGACCACAACTGGATTGAAACAATATACTGGATGTGAGCCTTGAGCGACAGCAGGTCTGAGATGGGGGAACACCATCAACCCTCCTTCCTCCCGCCCAGCAAACACTTGATTTTCATGTTGGGAAATAGTCAACAGCTTGTCCCACTCGGCTTTGTCGCGGCGTGATGGGATGTATCGCGTCAGATCCGAAGGGGCCTTCAAATCCCATTATTAAGCATATTGTTGGAATTATTGCTGGGCTATTTTTGGTTCATTCAGGGGTCAGTGCCCTTCTGTGAGCAGGGAGTTATTAGATATTCCCCTGGACAAACAAAGAGATAATTACTCAGCAGAATAAAAGAAGGAGCTTAGAAGTTGGCAAACCTGAGAGTATTCTTGTTCTAATTTAGGGAAACTTCTGATGCTTGGAGCTGGGATTTCTGGCCTGTAGAGAGTCTGACCAAATTCTCCCAAACTGTTTTCAGTGAGGTGGAAAAAAATGAGAAACACGCAAGAAGTGCCTACTTTTGATCACCAATGTGTTTTGATCTCATAAATTATGTCTGAAATTAGGCATGGACTGGAAAGTGTGTGTTTTCTCTCAGTCTGGGAGCTTCTTGTTTTGAGAGGAGCCCTGTGCCTCCACGTTCATCAAATACCTTTTTCATTCCACCTCTGCTTTCTAAGAAGTAGGTTTCTCTTGCCATTTATCAGAGGTGTCACGAGCATAGGATGGAGAAGCACTGCACACCTCCCTTTTCTTTCTCCTCTGGGACTTCCTCAGCCTAAAGCTCATGTTTAGCTCCAAAGAGACCTGAAAATGTTCCAGTCTATGGAGCAGGTTGACCTGCAACCTAATCTCATCCCAACTGTCATAACACTGTGTTAGCCATGCACAGCTAATAAATCACAATAATGCTGAGTTAATGGAGCGGGCTTTGACAGTGCCAGGATTAGAAGGGCACACAATAAACAAAGAGTGTCTGAGTGCAGAGGTACAGCAGAGCAGTGAAAAATCACCAAGTGATGCTACAAATCTTGTGCTGGTATTTCCATGGGCCTCTGCTGTAGGCAGTGCTGGGGGGGAGCTCAGCTCCTTCACAGGGTCCCTCTTTTCAGACAGACCATAAGACAAGGCACGAGAAGAGGTTTGGTGTAGGAGCTCAGCCTGGTGTAACCTGCAGCTGAAGAGCCAGGTCAGACTGTCTGGAAGGGTATAAAAGGAGGCTGGTGAATTATCTCGCCTCAGGCAGTGATTTCCTCCTCTAGCAATAGGAATCCTCACTGGGAATTCATGGCTTTATAGGGAGAAGCACAGTCTGTCCATCTGAGACAAAACACTGCCCTAAACATGCCACCAGGTTCAATTAAAATAGATATAGCGAGAAATATAAGGAGAAAAAAAAAATCACACCAGAAAAAGATGTTCATTTGCTAAAGGTTTCAGGATGACTTAAAGAATAGACTTGCCCAAAGAACATTCCATGTAACTTCTACAACCTCCAAAGCAAATGATAAGTAGAAAAGCTGTGGAGAAACTTATTATCTTTTTACAAGTATGCTTTTGGCATGGAATTGTGCATCTCTTAGATCCTGAAATAGATTTTAACATTGTTTTCTTAACCCTGGCATGGGAAAGAGTGGATTTTTCAACCTTTGTTAATGATGGACAAGCCTGAAGACTTTTGATAATTTACTTCACAATGGGTAAATAGCCAAAGTTACCTTATCTGAACCAGCCAGGATCATTTGGTCTGAATAAAGAAGCTGGAAGTCTCATGAGAACAGGACTTCTTACAAGATTTCCATTATTTCCTCTTTCCAGTAGGAAAAGTGACACAAAGAGGATATCCTATCTTTCTGTATTTCAGCACCCTTGCTTCTCCTCAGGGCTGGAACCAAGAAGCTGCTAAATCATGTGAAACTAGAGATTGGGAAAAATTTACCTGACCTTTTTGGAAAGATTAAATGTGACTGTAGGTTTATCTGCATGAACACATAGTGATAAAGAAACAACATCTTCCTTTTCTCTGTTAAGTCTATTAATTTCAGTGCTGTTATTTCTTCATTTACTTATTTTGCTAAGAGATGAATCAGATCCCCCTTTATTACCCTCTATTTTTTAGCAATATTTTTGCTGGTAGAACTGGGGATTTCTCCTCTTAGGAGAGAATAAACCTTAATTCATCTTGGAGTCACCCAGAGAGGTGAAAGAAGGAACTTGGATTAGAAGTTGAAAGAGTAAATGGTCAACTCAGAGTAAATAATATGAAACCCAAATTCATGTTTGGCTTTCAAACATGAACTTTCACAATTGCTAGAAATTTACTGCAAACCCTTAAAACAGTACAAGACCAGACTAATAATATGGAAACACACCATTTTTAGAGGTCTGAGCTAAAAGGAATAGAGAACCTGATGTCAGCAAAAGTGTGAACATCCAGACAGCGATGGGACCTTATGATTTAAATTCTATGTGTGCAGAAAAAAAAAAAAGAAGGAAAGGAAGAAAAAAAAAAAACCAAAGGAAAAGAAGGGCCATGATCCATGCTGATGCCTGCATTTTTGTTGTTAGTAGTGGCCCTGTCCCAGCCAGGAACATATCATAAGCAGAAATCCAAACTAACCGCTGAGCAATACTTTGGGGGGATGGGGGTGGAAATCTCCACTTTTGGGTTTGCTCCAAGATGAGCAGAATGGTGTGATGTGGATCCACCCACACTCCAGTGCCTCCAACAAGATCTGTTCGCTGGGCTTTTGCTTATGGTACCTGGAAATGTGATCCTAATGAGCAACTTTCAGTCCCTTCTTTGGTCTTTGGGAGCTTGCTCTTTGACCTGTCATAAACGTGGGTATCTGCCCCAGTTCCTGCAAGGAGTTGTTCCTGCAGTGCAACAGCTGCAAAGATTTATAAACTTCTCTGCTTCAGGCAAACTGGTAAATGTCTATTTTCAGCTAATTTTTAATTTTGTTTTGGGGGGGTTTTATGTGTGGAACTGCTGGTGGCCAAACCCTTGGATTGCCTTAGGACTTTTCCACGCTCATGTAACATCTGCCTCTTCCTAGATCAAAACAGACATGCAAATCAACTCTTAAATATTTGTGGATGCTGTGTTTTCTTGCAGACTTACTTCAGCTCCTTGCAGATCCAGACAGATCCCAGATGGGCTTTTTAGCCCAGTACAGCTCTGCCTCCACCCAGAGACAATCAAACCTCAGGCAGTAAGTCCCAAAAACTTCAGCCTCCATCTCCAGCTATTCCATCTCCTGATACCTTCTCTCATCCATCCAATGCTTGAGAACCTGGTGAGTTCATTGCCCATTTTATGAGCTATTGAGTGGAGTGAACATGTGACTTAACTGTAATTGAGTTTTAACTGCTGGAAAAATATCTTGTTTCTGCTTGGGTACTGAGTTTATTGGTTTCTCAAATTTTTATCAGTTCTTTACACGTGCCTACACCATGTAGCTCTGGTGACTAAGAAATGGGAGAGGACACTGTGAATTAGGAACCGTAAAAGGGAGGAAATGTAAATTAGCGACGTTCTCTTCTTCCATAAATAAATATTTATGACTCCATCAATAGGTTATCCTGCTTCAGCCTTGTACAAACACCGTCTGCAGCAGAGGTAATGTTGATTTTAAGCAATGTGCCCTCAGATGCAGAGTCCTGTTTCTCAGTGCCTGCAATGGGAGTTAGTGCAGCTCAGCTCCTCATAGATTTAAGACTCTGATGCTTGAAATCTATGTCCAGGTGCTTTCCAGGCAACTGGGAAACTACTTTATGCATTTCCATTTACATGGCATCTCCTGAAACATTAATCTTTGCAATTGCTGCCATTGAAAATTTATCTGTGCTACTGAAGGAATAGTCACTCAAATTCCTCGAATCTTGTTCCCTCAACACATTTATTTAGGAGATCCCATCCCTTCAGGCTGTCCCTCTTCTTTCCTGAGGTTGTTTCAAAGCAAAGTGAAATGAGGACTCTTCTCCTGTTGACACCCTGAGTTTGGCTGTGAAGAAGGATGTTATTTCTGCGAGAGCTGGAGTTTCCAAAGGCAGCGAGTTGAGTTTGTTTATTCCCTGGTTTCAAAGCCTGCACTGTCCTGTGGCTCCACATCATCAGGGCAGCTTTAGTGCCTGACAAAAGCATGGAGGAAAACCCCCCCTGAGCAGAGGGTGTTACAACCTTCTGCAGAGGAGTGGCCAACCCGCTCAGCGCTCTCCTGCCAGACCACGCAGCGCTGAGATGCTGAAATATGTTCTTTCCTGGCAGCGCTCAGGAACGTCCAATTTAGTGGGAGAAGGAAGTTGGCAGAGCTCTGTCTGTAAAGACTTTGAAATATTCTGATTTTTATCAGAAATGACAACAACAAAAAGAGCATAAGCCAAGGGTGCTCCAAAAGATACGCTCGTCTCCTGCCTCCCTCTACTCTTACCGACGTCATGGAGAGAATTTCCTTAAGTTTTCACCAGGAGACTCTATAGAAGAGTTTGACTCAGTTCCTGCAGTGTCTTGGGTCCTTATGTTTCTAAGGGAAAAAGTGTGTTTTGGGTAAATTATTGACAAAGCAAAAGTGTGACTCTTCTGAGGTCGTTTCAGTGCATGAGGCCACATTCTTCCTCGCAGAGCTGGTGAAAGTAAACAACATTATTATAGATTTTGGTCATGCCCTGGCATCAGTAAGTGCAGTTTCTGTGTTTGCCATATGCTCTCACTGAACTGGAACAGCACTGCATACACAGGGAAATTGTTTAAAGAGCCAGTTCAGCCTCAGAACTCGCTGTCAAAATTATGATGTACATGATTCGTCCTGTGAACCACAAGAGCGTTTTTGTTTGTCAAGTGAAATAATGTGTAATTTGGTAGATCATTTAAGAAAGCTTTTTAGTTGTTGTTTGGGGGGGTTTTTTTCCCCTTTTTTTTCCTTTTTTTTTTTTTTCTTTTCAGTATCCCACCACAGACCTGGAGATTGGAGCATGGGATTAGTGGAGAGGATCCTGCATCTCCCTGGGAGGACAACGGCTTGATGTGAGATTGGAGACAGAGGAGGCACAAGCCAAGACTTTTAAACTCTGCTCTCAGAAGGCGACTTGCTGAGCCAAATAAAGAGAACAGGGAAAATTGACACCCCACAAGACACGGACAATTGTTGCCACCGGCTGAGAGGCCTTAAATTACAACCCCACTTTGTATATCCAAAAGCTTACACTTTCTATTTATACATCCCACTTCTTCTGTGCACCAAAAGTTGGATTTGGCAAATGCAGCTATTCCCTGCAGGCATATGGGTGAGGTTTGCTGCAGAGAAAATAAACTTGATTGTTGAAAACCTGTGTTTGCAATTACTCTGAGTTTCAATATTCTGAGGTCAAAATAGATCCTTTTAAAAATCATAATGCTTTGAAACAGATTCGTTTTCTTTCTGAAATGGTTATTGGATTAAAATGAAATATTGAAACGTTTTTGGTAAGCAAGTCATAGCAAAACCCTTCAATAGAAATTATGAAAATGTGGAAAGAAATAAAGTATAGAAAGTTTTTTGGGGTAAAGACCATTTCTGTTAAAAATAATTAGTTCTAAAAATGACATCCAGCTATGCTGAGCAGGCAAAACCAGGTTTCCAATACATCTTTTGGGAGGTTATTCCATGGTCTGAAAGATCACTGCTTGGCAAAGGGGCAGGTATAAATAGTAAGAAACATTTTCTTCAGGGACTTTGGTGGACTAGATGAGAATCTGAGTTCATAAATATTGTCACAGAAAACTGTGGGACTCTCTTTGGACAAAAAGCCAGATTTTGCAGCATGCTTAATGTGCCTTAATTTCCTTAAAAGTGAGGAACAGGGACTGGCATTTAAAAATAAATTAAAGGTCCCAGCCAGGACTGAGCCAAAGAGGTCTCCTAAGTTGGGAATAATCCTAAAATTCTAAAGCAATCATTCAAGGGGACAAACTATTTTTAATCATTTATTTGCTGTTTGTACTTCAATGGTATCTCCAGAGTGTGTCAGCCCAGCTTCCGCCTTGGATGACCAATTGAGGTGAATTTTTGATAGAGAAAGAGTGAAAAATCAGAACTTCAGGAGCAGGAGTAAAAAGCAAATCTAGTTAAAAAGATCATAAGCAATTATTTAGATCCTTGAGATATAGCAACACACTGCAAAAGAGCTTCAATAGGACTGAGAGCCGGAGCCTTTCTCCTCCACCTCGGACTGGAGCTACATCTGGCACTTCACCCCCGTAAGAAAACAGTGAGGGGCTTGTTCCAAGGAAGGTGCAAGGAGGGCAGCCAGAGCTGCTCTGCATGCTCCTTGCCTTGAAATATTCCTTCACTGCATGCCCACTTGAAGGCCCCTTTATGCTGAGGAAACTTAGTGTAAATAGGAATCAGGCTCAAAGAGCCTGGAAAGCCGTAGCACCAGAGTTCAAACCTTTTCAGTTCAAACCCTTTCAGATCAGAGCAGCTTCTAAACCTCCAGCCAGGTTTCACCCCACCCTACACAGTGTGCTCATTAGGGCTGGCTGATGAACTCTGCTAATTACCTTATGCTTAGGGCTGCCATGTTATGGATGGCGAGAACACCAGGGGTGTGTTTTTGGAGGAGAGGAGGGGGCGTCTCTCAGTTCCCTTCAATTTCTTGGAAAGAAAAAGCTTTTATTTTCTTTTATTTTTTTTTAACCTTAAAGTGTTACTTGTAGATGGAGGCCAGAATTTAATTTCAGATAGTGTTACTCCACCTTGTGCAAGTGATTTCTCTTGACACTGCACTGACTACCCATGCACAAAAAGCCCTTTATGACTTACACGCCAAAGAGCCTGAAGTATTTTTTGCCTCTCCAAAAATGACATTTCATTCCCCCCCTCCTTTTTTTTTTTTTTTTTTTTATCACCTGAACACTGGCCTTAAAACCACAGCACGCAAAGGCCCCATGTGAAGTAGGGAAAGGCATTCAGCATCTGCTTATATCCCCAAACTGAAGCACCAGTGTGCCTAAAAAAGCTTGTATTTAAAGGCATTGCAGCTGCATCAGCTCATATTTCATCCAGCCACCAATTTCCTTTTCCCCCTGACAAACAGGCCTCAGAAAGAACCCAGGCCAGAAATTCTCCACGTTAGCGAAACATTTCCTCTTTCCCGTTCTCCCTTCCATTAACATTATTACGCTGCTCCTGGGAAAAGATGACTTTTCCAATCCAGGCAGCATATTTCTCTCTTTTCTTTTCTTTCTGTCTGTTTTCTCCTTCTCCAGGCCAGAGGTAAGGGAAGAACTGGAGTGGGGATAACAGGGGAGAAGGAATATTGGGGTGAAAGGAACGTTCTTCAGGAAGGAGACCCTAAAATCTTCCTCCTTTTTGCATGTGAATACTGAGGGATGGCAACTTCTGGCTCTTCCCTCCACTGGGTGTGAGATGCAAAGAGGGAGAAAAAAGCCATGTGGGTGACAACACTCATTGAGGTCAGGTGCTCAAATACAACATTGGTGACAGCATTCACCAAAGGTCAGGTGGTCCCTCTGGGATAAAGAGCTGCTTAAAGCCCATTTGGCTGATCCAGGGGTTAAATTCATCCCAGACCTGGCTTAAACCAAGTTACAGCTGGTTAACAAGTCAATATTTACAGTTGTCAGGATATTATACTTGTTTCTAGATGTTCAGCCGCCTTCATCGTCTGTGCAACCCCATTTCTGCATGTCCCACCTCCACTAAAGGTCTTCATCCTCCCACCTTGCAGGATCAACCCTTTAACTCACACATCTTTACTGCCTGGCTTATACCAAGGCTGTAGCAAATGGATTCAACCTACACAAGACCAAAACCAGCTCTGATACAAAAAGGAGTGATTATCCTGGGTATCAGGAGGGTTGTACTCGTATCGAGTCTGATTTTACCATGTGCATGTTCACATCAGCATGCTTTTATTTTTCTTCTCCTTCAAGAAATGGAAGGCAGGGTCCCAGAGGACAGAAAACATCTCACTGAAATTAGTGGCAAAGGACAGCCAGGTCATAATTCCTCACCGCAGAGCAAGCGTGTCGTGACTGAACCATAAACTTTCTGTTATGCCCATAAAAAAGGTGAAACAGCAGCATCTGCTCCTTCAAAATACCCTCTGGCATTATTTTAAAGTCACT
Organism: Platyrinchus mystaceus; assembly: GCA_035041135.1. Lineage (NCBI taxonomy): Eukaryota > Metazoa > Chordata > Aves > Passeriformes > Tyrannidae > Platyrinchus > Platyrinchus mystaceus. The sequence continues at coordinate 17,890,304 of JAWWLV010000021.1, read as the reverse complement.
TTACCCTATTCTAAGGTAACTAACTCAAGAAATCCATTCTTGAGGCAGCTCTTATAAGTTCTAATAGGGAATTGTTTTTTCCTTCTCATCATGCCTAAAAAGCCATAAGACAATTTGGGTTTCTCGTGTTCAGTTTTTTGAGAAGTCAACACAAAAACAGGGAGATTTTATGAAAAAGTGCCTTATAAAGGGAGCAATTTTCCAGTAAAAGAATAGGCTTGACAGAAAATTTCCTGCAGGTATTAGTTGCTTAATCATGTACCAGTGGCTGAATTCAGGTATTTTGAATCAATCAGATTTTATGCTGTGTTTTAGCAATTCTTGGCAATAAGTACTAACACCTCAGAAACGGATTAAAAATCGTAATTTCAAAGAGTCCAGGAATGGTTCCTTTCAGGAGATCAGACAGAGTAAATTTCCTTTCTGTTGTTCTCTTCCACTTTGACTTTGCAATTCTGTTCTAAATAAACCTTCTGCATAAATTGTTGTTTACAGTGACAAAGGCAAATCAGTCAAGCCAGACCCCTGAGCCTTTTCCCTGCAGGATTATCGGGAAGGGGCAGTTTCTCTAACCACTCTTTGTTCCTCTTCTTCTTGTATTTTGTGTTTTCTTACTCACATTGCTGTTTTTGCTTTTCCCTCCGGGTTGGGAGTTTTGTGCAGACAGACCTTCCCTTGGGAATGGTTTCGGTTTCAACAAATTGCCATTCTGTGACACCCTGCCAAAGAAGTACCTTGGAAAATTCCCAACCACTTCTAGTCTGTTCTCTGGAGCACATTTCACTTCCAAATCCTCGGATAGTTATGGAGAAAACCATCCCAGGGCATCGCCCCCTCCACTCCAGGGTATCCCCTCTGAGAGGGAGCTTGGCCCCACCTTACAGAAAGGCAATTTATATCCAAGGAGATCCTTCTGGAGGTGATGCTCAGCCTCAGTTTAAAGCTGAGGAGGGGGTTATCCAGCATTTTTGACAACGATATTGTGTCTGGTTTTGATTTAGAGCTCGCTGCAGTGTCACACTTTAAAAAATTTAAATTATTCCTATTTTGTAGGGCTTGAAAAGATCAGTTTTCTGGTTTTGAAGGTTAAGTGCAGGCAATCTTTTGTCTTTAGCATCTTCAAATAGAGACTCCTGTAATATTTAACAGTGTTAGCAGAAATAAGAAATCACAAACTTTGAAAAGAAATATAAAAGTATTGGTAATGCCAATTTTTTTCCTAAAAATATTAGTTTCCACGTGTGTTTATCAATTCTAACATCAACGAAAAAGATGAACTTCCTATTTTTTTTTCATTAGGTGTAAAAATAACTCTGTAAAGTGCAGAAGATACATAATAAGAAGCAAAAGCATGGACTCGTTCAGACAACCCAGGTTAATTCTTTGGCTGCATATTATGCACCTCTAAATGTTTGATTCTGCTCAGCTCCACTGAACGGGATTCCTAATTTTTTTCTCTTTAAATTTACCCCAGAACAACTCACACAAAAATTTTGAACGCTGTTTTGACTGATTGTTTTTTTTTTCTCCAACTCTTCTCCAACGTGGTTTCTATGAGCTCTAAGAATAACCAAAAATAATAAAACCAATATTCAAGTTATGCCTGGAGAAGTTTTATTTCGGTTTTGCTTCCACCAGTGTCAAAATACCGTTCTTAGCAGCCCTGGTTCCCTGTCACGTGGTTGGAGATTTTTGTTTCATGCCTTTCTGGTTAGAGATGTCTTGCTTGAGAATTTTATTTCGTGCGTGTCATAGAACAAGTATGTTTTTTATGACATTTATGAATGTGACCAGTCTGGGAACATGCTGTCTGTCTGCTGGGGTGTAAGCCAAAATTGAAGTCATTGTAACTAGCATTTCCAATTTTGGGGAGAGCTGATCCGTCAGCTGGGGGTCAATAAGTTGGCAGAGTCATCTTTTATAGCATGAGAAGGTGATTTCTGCCTTAGAGGAATTGTCAGAGTGAGGGTTTGATTATCTGAGATATTAATCAGAACAATTCTTTCTACCTTCCCCTGCCTTTCCTTTTTGCTATAAAATTTATATTAACTGTAGTATTAAATAAAAAAATGCATTTAGATCCTGAATGCCTGTTACAGAAACCAGTTGTGTCCTGAAGTGCAAGAATCAAGCCTGTAGCATCAAAATATCAAAGAATTTCAGTTTTCTGTTGCATTAAACCTGCCTCTCTTATTTCAGCTCCTTCAACTCTGAAATTCATGATTGAGAGCTGTTAACTCTCAACGATAGCTCCTGGCAAGCAGGGCTTGAGGTTTTTTTAATATTTTATTTTAATTATTTTTAGTTTATAGCTCAGCAACTCGCCTGACCCAGGGGAACACTTAAACTAAATTTGATAGATGTCAAGTTAGGAAAAATAAAGACAGCAGTGTTCTTTCTGCCTGCAATTACAAATGTTTGCTGGAGACTTTTCTGACAGGATTAAGCAGAGCAGAGACCTGGGGAGAGCAGAGAGGGACCGTCGCTGAGATCACCTTGGCTGATGTTCTCCAGAGCCTGGAAGGGGAGGAGGACCAGGACACCCACCAGTAGCAGTTGCTCCTAACTCCATATACAGCGGGCTTTCCCTTTTTTTCCCCTTTTCCCTGAGTCCTGATGCGTCTTGCATCAACTGGAGGAGCTAAAAAGAGAGTGTTTGTTTTTTCAGCTGACATTTGGAGCTGTGGAGACCTCTGAGATGCCCCATAGATGGGCTGAAAAACCCCCAAGAAAAACAAAAAATGGAGCTTAACGAGCTGCAAAGGAGTGAGGAAATGCTCCAGGAAACGATGCAAAAGCCTGCTTTTGACAGTCTACCCCAAACTCAAACATCAGAAACATCCCCCCAAAAAATAAAAAAGGTAAATCTACTGTTTTCCAGTCCATTTTTTTCCTTGCAATCTAAAGTATATGAAGATACTGTAAAACAGACTGATGAAATCGGTGAGAAAGAGAGAAAAATTAAACTCCCCAAAGTTCTATAGGAATTATTCAGCGGGGAAAAATGCTGCATCTCTCCAGTATAATATACTGGCAAACTGCATCAGGGAAAAGGAATGGGCTCTCCAGTTTTTTGCCATTAGATCATGGGTTCAAATCATGCCCAGGAATTTAATCCAAAACTCAGTGAAATCAGCAGGAGTCTCATTACTGGGAATCAATATTCAGGTACACAAGAAAGGACAAGTAGAAATTGTTGGGAAAAAAATATTGAGGATTCATATGTTATTTTGAATATGTTCAGTTTTTCCTTTACACTGAAATAAGGGGAATAATTTCTTAATGGTCTGATCTTTCTATAATTCTTTTAAATATTTGGGTTTGGGTGCTTATATTCTTTCACTTTTGTCACTGGAAAAGAAGGGGAGGTACAGGCTGGATATAATAAAGTACACACACCAAGAATTGGGTTGTGTTTGAAGGTCAGAAACCGTTTTATTACTGCTATTTTTAATAATGAAAAAACCCTAAATTACATCCATGGATGTGAATAATTTTTCCCATCTAAAAAAAAAAGGCTGACAAAGAAATGCTGCACAAATTAATATTGTATGAAAGTTCTTCATGGATCATGTGATATCAGCTGATTGCAGCCCAATTTGGGGAATTTTCTGAGTGAAATAGATTTGCCAAAGGGGTGCCCACTGCACAAAGCTTAACATAAAAATGCCCTGAATCCTACAACTTTCCAAGCGTAAAACCTGAATGAGATTTTCCTGCTAGAGATGTCCTTTCTGCTGTGGGAATCAAGGGTGGTACTACTTGCTCGTGATTTAAAGTGTTTTCACTGTCTATTTTCCAGTATTGATAATTAATTTTAAGGTAAATCCTTTACTGGGTGGACAGGTATTTTTATAACATGTTAAGGAACATTTACTTAAGATGAAGCACAAGCTGATTTATTTCTATAACCATGGAGGGCAAGAGCATTCCCTCCATATTTTTCTTCCCAGCTTTCAGAAAAATAAATCAACACACACACACATACATACATATATATATATATTTGCAATACTTGGTAACAAAAAAAAGCTGAGGTCATCTGAATTATTTCATAATCAGGCAGGTAAAGTGGTTTAGCAGATTATGAAACCCCACTGCTGCCAAATTGCTCCATGATGATAATTATTTGCTTCTGTTCTTTAATTCTGGGTGGGCAACGCTGCTTTTCTTCTGTCCTCTGGAAAAAAAAAAAGCAGGATGGCTCTCCCTATGGTTTTTGGCTTAACTGCACACATCTGGGTTTTGTATCAAAAGAAATAAATATCAGCCCTAATTAATCCTCTGAGGCTGCTGGGTACGAACTCCTGAGCAACACAGGCTTTAATTACGACTTCAACCAGGGATGGAGTTGGTTGGGGAAGGCTGACTGTTGATTTAATGCACTATATCATGTCCAAAAGGATCTGGAACAACACTGATTTACATCAGCTGAATATTTGGCTCATTTGAGACTCCCTTGGGAAGGAGAGGGAGGGATACCTATATCCATATACTTCCCTTCAGTTGTTCAGTTGTGCTGTGCAGCAAACTCTGTTGCAAAATGCTTGTGAAATCCAGTTTGCTGAGTTCAAATGCTGAAGCTGTTTAATTGGAAAAAAAAATACTGTGATACTAAAAAAAAAAAAAAAATTGTGAAAATATTGTGATCTTATATTCATATATTCTCTCAAGGAATATGAACTCCTTGATTTACTAGTCCTTTGTAAAAGGTTATTTAGAATGATTCAACCACAAGGTAAAGTTCCTGTATTTCAGACAAAGAAGTATCTAGATGGCAATACTCTGATTACTTTTACTTGTTTACTGATTCGGCTAATTTAAAGATAGACTTGAGGGATTTAGTTGAACAGCAATAAAACTTGTTGAGAATGGGATTTGTTACATGTTTTAGAATTCAAAACCTGTCTGTCTGTGTCTCTTGTACTCCCTCCTCATTTTTTTTTTTTTAAGAAGACTTTAAAATCATTTTGTTTGCAAATACATGAGTGAATTCAGAGCAAGTGAAAGTAAAGAGACTGTTCACACTGGCCTCAGTACAGCCAGGCTTTGTGCAAACTTCCCTCCCTTCCAGTCTACCTCAAGTTTAACTTGCAGTAAACCTTGTTATTCTAGTCCTGGGTTTGTCTAAGAAAGGGCTGCCAACGTACTAAATTGTGTGGCTGATTTTTGTAAAGGGTGCTAATGAGACTCACTATTATTATACTTGTTTTCCCTCCCAACCAAAGCCCAAACTGGAAATGTTATCTCTAGGAGTTCAAACCTGGTGTATTAATCCCCTGCAAAACTCCTCCTGCCTCCCCACAACACCATCTGAAGTCATCCCCGAGAATCCAGGCTGGTTTTGTTTCCAGGCTGGTTTTGTTGTGCTAGGCAGAGGTGTGTTTACGTGACTACCCATCTATTACAGGATATTATTTTTCCAGTGGAGAGTATTTCAAATATTTCCAATGAAGATTTTTCGTTTTTGCTTTTTTTTTTTTTTAATTATTACTAGTGTTACTGAAAGTAAAAAGGAAAGAAATAAAATCTTACCAGAAAAATCTATAGTAAAGTCAGAAAAGCAGGGAAAATTGAGAATTTAGAATCATGGAATCATATAGATTGGAAAAGACCTCTAAGATCATTGAGTCCAACCATTAACTCAGCACTGGCAAGGCCACCAGTAAACCATGTCCCCATGTGCCACATCTACGTGTCATAAATCCCTCCAGGGATAGTGACCAAGCACTGCCCTGGACAGCCTGTTCCAAAGTTTTATAAGACTTTCAGTGAAGAAATTTTCCCTAATATCCAATCTATACCTCTCCTGGCACAACTTGAGGCCATTTTCACCTATTACTTGGGAGAAGAGATCAAATTCCACCTCACTACAACATCTTAAAGATGAAGCTGATGCTGACATTTGCTCTGCCATATGATGACCTTGGTGGATGCACAGTTTCTAGTCAGAAATCTTTAATTACATACAACATTTTCTGAAGTTCCTGGCATGGTCCTTAATTTCACACACTTCTACATTGATATGTCATATGAAGACAAAGCAAGGGAATCCTGAAATAAATAATATCATTCAAATTAATGCCGATGTACAGCCTTGATTCCTGAAAGTATTTCATAAACACTAAGGGCCAGATTAATTGGTCTAATGGCAAGAAATCAGTGGCATAATAACCTTATTTAATTCTAGAAATCTTACACAATCACTGCTTCTTTGTGCCCAGTCTGTACATGCTCCTTATGGACAATCCAAGATCTGCCATTAGCTCGGATTTTTTTCAAATCCTTTGATAAAAGGAAGAAGTAAAATCACAGTTAACTAAACAACAAATGTTGCTATTCTTGGGCAACCAAAGGCCTCTTGAAAGCAAAGGAATGGCTGCAGAAAGGTCATTGCCAGGAAATATTCAAACACCATTAATCCTCCTCTATCTCCTCACTGCTGATAAGACTCTCTTTAGACCCTGAAGTCAAGTTCCTCTTACCCTGATATGTTCAAGTGGTCACTGTTGGGCTCCTGTTATTCATGTCTGGCTGGAAGGTTGAGTTGCTCTCCCAGTTTTTCCTTTCACTTCAGTAGCTCTGGAGTCAGGACAACGTGACCTCATCAGTTTTACTCTTCTCCATTAAGAGCGAATCTTCTACCAACAAAAAAAACAACGGTACCTTTTAATATGAGTGTGCAACATCCATATTTGTATTTAAATGTTCACTCTGCATTTACCAATGATACAGAAGTGCCTGGTTTGGGCACATACAGAGAATGCAAAATTGTCTCCTGACCTCCCTCCTCTGTGAATGGCTCCATTAATTTTGTTTTAACTTCATTCACACCTAGAAATTCATAGCTAGAAATGTGTGTTGGGGCACTGGGGCAAAAGATACCCAAGACTGCAACACTTAATTTGAGATTTTTCATCTTACTTATTTCTCCAGCTATTTATGGGATCATGAAACCCAAGATAAAAGTTAATCTTATGGGTCCTGCAGTAGTTCATTCCACCTGCTCTTTGTCATTTTGCTGAGCTAAATGGAAACCTGTTATACTAATGAATATTTGGATTCTTTTCAGCTCCCTTACAACAGTATCTGAGCACCTTATTGCTTCTAAACATATATTTTACTAAACAGAGAGTTTAAATGACCCTATTTCATAGGTGGAGAAGTGGGACACTGGAAGATAACAGAACAGGAATTCAGCTCAAACATACCCTTTTAAATGAATTATCAACACACAGCACAAGTACTACTGCTTGTGGAAGCACAACCGAAACACTTTGTTTCATGAAGTCACCTACCTTCCAAATTAATTTTGATCCTCTGTTTACACTTGCTCTTTATTTCTAAAAACAGCTCTGAAAGGCAAAAGCAAAGTTTTGAGCACCTTCGTGTAATAAAGGAACAATTAAGCTTTGGCTCATATGGGAAAAAGCTGTTTAGTGCAGTGAAATATCCATCAGACTTTGCGTTTCTCAGAGCTACTTAAATAGCTCAGAAAACCCACCTGATTAGGCACTTTGCATATAAAACAAGATCTTGTTTGGTAAAATAGGCTTTAAACGTCAAATTAAAGTCGCATGACTCAGAATTGTACACAAATAAATAACTGGCTGCATGCTTGGAACAAAATTCTCTTTTGTTGTGCAATTAATATTGCTGATGCTGCTATTCAAAATGTGAATGAATTTGTCCTTCTGATTTCTGTGTTACTGGTAGTGACAGGGAGGGCAGCACTGAAAACATTTGCTGGGTTGTCAGTTTGGCAGGGGGAAAAAGCTGGGATGCAAGAGACTGGTTGAATGCTGTGCACCCTTGGAACCGATCTGACAGGATTGGAAGTGCTGAATTCTGCCAGCAGACACGACCACGGGGCCAATTTCATCCTGTTTATTCAGCGAGCAAATATGTAATTAAGGTGGGACTGACTGTGATCTAATTCTTCTGAGAGAGACTTGCAAAATTCTTGCCAAAAGAAGCAACAAGAGGTATTGTTATCACTGAGAGCTGGTCAGTCCTTGGACGGTCATGCAAGGATCATCTTCTTGAGTGAACACACAAACCAGGTGGGTGCTTCCCCCAGGGTCCTGTTTTAACAACTCTCGGGCACAATCTGAAGCTCAAAGACACGTTTAATCGTTTGCTTGAAGCTGAAAAAGTGTTTAAATAATTTCCTGCATATAGAACCATAAATGATGTGGGTTAGAAGGGACTTTAAGCTCATTGAGTTCCACTCCCTGCCATGGACAGGGACACCTTCCAGGTTGCTCCAAGTCCTGTCCAACCTGGCCTTGGACACTTCCAGGGATGGGGCAGCCACAGCTGCTCTGGGCAACCTGTGCCAGGGCCTCACCACCCTCATAGCCCAGAATTCCTTCCCACTATCCCATCTAACCCTGCTCTCTGGCAGTGGGAAGCCATTCCCTCTTGTTCTGTCCCTCCAAGCCTTTGTCCAAAGTCCCTGTCCAGCTCTCTTGAAGCCCCTTCAGGCACTGAAGGGGCTCTAAGGTCTCCCTGGAACCTTCTTCTCTAGGCTGGACACACCCATCTCTCCCAGCCTGGCTCCAGAGCAGAGATGCTCCAGGCCTTGGAGCATCTTTGTGGCCTTCTCTGAAGTTGCTCCAGCAGCTCCATGTCCTTTTTATGCTGGGGGCCCCAGAGCTGGAGGCAGCACTGCAATTGGGGTGTCATCAGAGTGAGGTAGAGAGGGAGAATCCCCTCCCTTGGTCTGCTGGTCACAATTCTTTTGGATGCAGTCCAGGACATGTTTGACTTTTTGGGCTGCAAGTGCACATTGCTGGGTCATGTTGATCTTCTCGTCAATAAGATCAAAAAAAGTCAGGCTGCACCTCCAGTGTGTTTCTGGAGAAATTATGCAGAAAATTAACTGATAACTACTTTGCAAAGGATTACAGCTAAAATAAATCTGGGTTGCACCTTTGGTTGGAGAATGGAGAAGTTGCCTCAGTCTTTAAAGTAGTTTATCTGTGAGGAATAATAAAGAACAAAATGGCAAAGGTGTTGGATCTCTCCTGTGCAAACACACAGTTGCTTTAGGTTATGCCATGTTACCATAGAGATTTTTATATGTCATAATTGTGGTTTAGCATAAACATAGTATTTCACATTTTTGTTGTGTTCTCCATGTAAAAATTCATCTCAGCCAGATGTAATTTAGAAAGTGTAGGAGTGTTCCACGGTTATTAGTTACATAACACCAATCTGCTTGAGAAACAGTTCATGAACAGTTTGGCACAGACTTGGAAAATTTCATATTCCTTTGGCAGAGGAGACTGACTAGAAATATTCAGTGATCAGATTTTCAAAGAGGCTGAACCTCTGCAGCTCTTCACGTTCCCATAGCAGCACTCCAGGGTTCGACACAGCGGAGAATCTGTTCGTTATCATCCACAGGTTTCTCTTACAACCCCCTTAGAAAATAAAATGAATCTCTGTGAAATGCATCTTCCAGAGGAAAAAAAATACAGCCAGCTCTGGCTGTGCCCTTCAGGAGTACACACAGTTAAATCCATGCTCATGCCAGTTTATATGGACAGGCACCCCCAAACCACTGCCCGACTTCTGCCTGTACCAGTCTGAGTATTGCAGGTCTTTACACTCTCCTTTTTTATAAAGTTAATTTTTAATCATACAGGTTTATGAGGAAAATTAAGGATTTGTGCTGTGAGCCTAATTTCATGCCCTGTGGATTTGTGCATGATTTTTACAGCATGGACATGCACTCCAGCTTTCCCTTAAAGGAGGACAATAAGCCAAATTTCTGCCTCTAAGTATTTTATGAAATCTAGGAAGTTAATATTTAGGGAGACTTTGGCTCATTGATCAGATTTGACAGATGGATACACAGATACAACACAGACACAATGACAGCATAAGCCTTAAACCCCTGAGGAGGCCAGCTAAAAAACACTTTGTGAGGAGCAGACTCACTTCTTTACAAGCAGTTGCAGAATTGCAGGTGGGATTTCACATGGACTGTGGAGCTCTGGCTTCAGCCAGGAGAGGATTGTCTGTATAAATGAAGCACAAAATAGACATTAAAAATGTGTGAAATGGGAAAATCAGAGCTTTCATTAATTTACAATTAACCCAGAAGTGTTGATTGGACATATCTAATATTCTGCTCGATGTGCTACAGGCTTCCCTTTATCTGGGATGTATGTTTGGAAAAAACTCACCCAATCATATTTACAAGTGTCCACTGATAAATTTGCCTTTTTTTATACTTCCATTTTTTTCTTTTTCATCATAATCAATTCTTTCTTTTCTATGATGACTTGATTATAAATATGGCATTTTGGCCATAGGTGACAGAACCACTCTGGGCCAGATGTGCTGGCTGCCTATGAAGGGGTGGGCCATAGGATGTTAGTGGTTTAAAGTAACAGGAAACCTGAGGAATATCATAAATCAGGCTTTTCTGACTGGGTTTTTGTACAGAGTATAACAAAATGTATTGAATAACTTAAGTATGTGTGAGCCTCCTGCCTACCAAATTACTGGGGTCTGCCAGTGGAAAACACACTAATTTGATGTTGGCCTGAAACAGAAAATTGTTAAACGAAAATTAGGCTTCAGCATTTTAACAAAAAATCAACTTGGAGCTCAGTGTTAACAGGAGCCCAAGGATTTAACTAACTGTAATGAAAATAAAGAGAGACAAAATTCTTGACTTACTGAGCCCCAGTCCTGAGGAAAGGTTTCTCCTTCTGGATCCCAACACAGCAGGAGGCACAAAGCATGTACCAAAGGGTGGGTTGTCTTTCTTTTCTCTCTCCTGCCATGGATTTCACAAGGTCATAGGTTGACATTTTGTACTTTTCCACACTTCTATTGACTTTCATTAACAATAAACAGAAGGTACTAGGCCAAAGTCATCGAGTCCATGACAGAGTGTTCTAAAACATGAAGCCTCCTGCGAGCAAAGACATCAGGAGGGGCTGAGCTCCGAGATCCTCTCACCTACTGTCCTGGCTCTGCCCTGGTCACTTCAGGGCACTCCAGGGGTGATATGAGAACCACATCTGAGTTATTCCCTGTTGGAGAGATCTTTTCAACCCCAATTGATATAAACAATCACATTTCAGTGATACTCCTGGAGATAAATCTGCCTCTGGCAGTGCAGCTCCTGCTCTAACCAGCTAAAATTAGTTATTGCCAATTGATTCATCCAAGGTCCTAATTAAAAGATGATCTGTTCTTATCATCCAATTAAAGGTCTTAAGATGTTGCCTGTTTCTCTCCTAGCTTTTCTCTGCTCTACTTAAATAAAATAATACCAAGAAGCCAAATGTATTTTTTCCATCTCATAACCATTTTCTTTTTTTTTTAACCAATAATTTTAAACTTCCTTCATTCTCCTCCTTTAGACCATTTTGTGGAGACAGTCATGGCACACTGATGTATTCTTGTTCCCTGAAATATAGGTTCCACATCAATGCTTTAGCATCCACACCTTCTCAGATGCCCATGTTTTCCCTTTCAGAAACCACTGAAAAGTCACTTTTAAATTTATAAAGTTAATGGGCTTACAGTGGATTGGCCCAAGTTTTACCATTTCCTCCACACTGTAGATGTTTTTTGGTCAGTTCTCTTTCCTGCCCTGTCTCCCCTTTTCTCCATGGTATACATGATATACTTGTACATGGACCTCCCCTTATACCAACTCCTTATGGCTCTGAGAGCAGTTAATACATTAAATGTTAGAGAAAGCCCCTACTTGAAATGCACCCACAAACCATAGTCCTGAGCCATATTTCTTATTCTTCTTTTTTTTGACTCTATATTTTGAGTTCTGGCAGAGCTGCAGGGAGTGAGTGTGGCGTGCAGCCTTTCCCAGACTGTGTAGCTTGGCACCAGAAAACAATTTCTTGGGAGTTCAAAACCTGTCAGGATGCTCTCGCGAAACCGCTCCACATTTAAGATGTGTAACACTAAAATGTCACTTTTGGAGCCCAAACCAGAGTGCCTTCAGCTTTTTGACTGGCAGAAAACTGAAGGATAAGCTCCAGGGAATTTCAGCTACAGCTGTAAACTTTCAAAAATACTTTGCTGCTGCAGAAACTATAGAGTGTGGTTTAAATGAACAATATGCCCCCTTCATACCTCAGCACCAGGGAGAACATGCTTTTGACTTCAGCATGAACAATCTATGGTTTGATTTTTAAATTATTTTTCACCCACACATAACAGGTTAAGCAGCTTTTAGCTCAGTTTCTACCTGTCACACTAACCAAACTATATTCCAGACATCTCGGAGAGGAGGAAGAGATGATACAGATGGTTGTGCAGATGTTTGGATCCTGTTCTCTTAATGCTTTACTCAGGACAAATTTAACCTCCTTATATGCCTCACAGAAGACTAAATCACGGCCCTATTCCATTCCTGGGCTCTTGGAGAAAGCCAAGTCTCTAGTTAATATGTTTATGTGACATTCTGGGCTTGGCTCTCCTCCGCCCTTGTGGGCCAAATCCTAATATGACCCAGTGCTCTCTCACATCAACTGGAGTTTTGCCTGCATAAAGTAGAAGCTAAAACTAAGCGATGCCTCCAGGTTTCAGGCCAGTGACTCCATTTCACAAAAACTCATTGTATTATAAAAAGATACATCAGCTTCAGCCCACTGCAGGGTCACTGTTTTTTGGAATTTTTTGTATTTTGGTTTTTTTTTTTCTGGTGACGGTTTTCAAAAGCCTGAAATAGGAGGAGGCAGGTCTTCTCCTCCCACTCCTGGGGCTACACCCTTCCCTGAACAAACCTGTTCTCAGCGGGACCTGAATCCCTCCTGGACCAGTTATGTCTCCAGGGGCCAGAGCTGTTGGCACCCTGCCCTATTGTGGTCAGTAGAAAGATGTTTCCTGAGGTTTCCAGAGGCTGGGTTAGGTCCTATTTTATTGCCCAGAGAACCTGTGGATGCCCCATTCCTGGAAGTTTTCAAGGTCAGGTTGGATGGGACTCTGAGCAAACTGGTCTAGTGTAAGGTCTCCCTGCCCACTGCAGGGGGAGTGGAATGAGGTGATCTTTAAGGCCCCTTCCAACCCAAGCCATCCTGTGATTCTATAATTCTATGATTCTGATTGCTTATAAACAACTCCAGCTTTTATTCCAGTCTTATTTTAACATTTACTCCTACATTGTCTCCCTACATTTCATTCAAACCAAAGAAATGACTGATGGTTTTATAGGAACAACCTTGACAAGCAACATAGAAAGAGCTAAACAGTCTTGGAAAAGGGGATTACAGCTCTTATTTTCATTACAGCTGAAAAAACCCCTACTGCTGAATGAAAACTTTCAGGCACAGGGAAAAATCCTTGAGCACCAATTCCCAGTGAGAGTTGCCTTGGGTTACCTGGAGCCTCCATAGTGTCTACACTCACACAGCCAATTCTGGACACACATCTCATGGTTCCCAATGTCAGTTTGGGGCTGCTGTGGGACATCTGGGCTCTCTTTTGCAGGGACCAATGAGGAAATTTGCTGGAGGACTGCCTGCCACTTGCACGATCCATCAATCCCAGTCCAAATCAGCAGAGGCGAAGCTTAAACCCATTGGCTGGATCAGCTGCTTTTGGCTGAAAGGGGTAAAAAACTTGAGTTGGTATCATAAAATCATAGACTAATTAAGGTTGAAAAAGACTTCCAACATCATAAAATCCAACCCTTGACCCAATAGCACCACGTCCACTAAAACATATCACAAAGTGCCACATCCACTCGTTTTCTGAACACTTCCAGGAATGGTGGCTCCACCACTTCCCTGGGGAGCATCACCTCTTTGGATGGACCACGGCCAGGAAAGATTGTGTGCATGGAGATGTCCCTGGCATGCTGGGTGTAGTTTGACTGTATGGCCTCTGTGTGGGAAGATGGGCCCCCTCACATGGGGTCAACTTCCCCCGAGTCCGGATGGTCTCACAGCTCTTTCTCACCAGCAATACTTGAAGTTATTATGAGCTCAATGAAGACAAAAAATCAGCCAAATTCATCTTGGATGTCGATCTTCTCTACATGTGTTTTGGGGGTGCTGTTGAGTCTCTAATCACAGCACAGCTCCAGCACTTTAATTGTGCCTCTGCTTTTGAAACCCATTACAGACAAACGCCTGAGTAATCACCACAATCCCATGAATGAGCCGGATAAGAGAGATGGAGAAACTGAGAGGGAGAGACCACACAGCAAGTAGTGTGAGCCATGGGATTAGGAGTTGGGATTTCTTTTTCTCTGTGCAGAATCCACGAGGCCATGTTGCCCTGGATGATCTCATGAAAGAAGTATATTTTCCATGTGTGAGGGACTCGTAGCAGTATCAGCTAAGTGCAAATTACTATGATCATTAGCCACTCTTTGAGTGAGGCAGCTGCCAGGAAGCCTGTGTGTATGTTTGAAGGAGAATTCCTAATGTCTGTGTGTCTGGAGGAGGATAAATTCTTCTATTCCCCTCCAGTAGCCTAATTAGATTTTTACTCTGTTTATTAGAAGAGTTCAGTTGCTAGCTTAACATGAAATAAAATCTGCATGATTAAGAAGTCACGAGGAGTAAAGCTTACAGTGTGCTGCTAGAAATTTTCCTTTCATATCAGCAACGATGAAATCCTCCAGTGTTAAATAAAGTGAAAACAGGAGCGTGTTCAGATCCAGCAGCAGGATCCAAACAGAGTGTCAGGGACAGAGGGAGGGTGGGAAGGGGGTATCATGCCATTCAAATGGCACCTGAAATGGGAGAATTACTGGAAATGTTGCATTTTTAAGCACATAACAGACTGGAAGGAACATTCCTCTTTATGGATCTTCACAGTAAAATAAGGATGGAAAAGATGCCGTTCCATTTGCAAATACATTCTTCAGCTCTCCTCACTGCCTTCTTTAGACACAACAGTCTGTCAAGGGTCAGAAGAGGATGGAGTAATATCTAAATCTAGGTCTACTCAAACATCTTGAGTGGGTTCCAGATCTAAGCCCTTAAGGGTTGATGGCCCTGGTGATGTCAAAGAGCCTACAACAGTAGCTGTATCCATTAGACATTATTTTTTCTAAACAGATTCCTGGTCTTGACCTTGGAATAAAAATCCATTGAAGACAATGAGATGTTTGGGGTTAAGTTTAGATCCTTGCATGAAAAATGCAGAGGTCTATGATGAGCAGCAAACAACCACTGAGATTTCTGAAATTCAGGGTTTGCCCCTCAGTTTCCAGATCTCTGGTGGCACTGGTGAAACCCAGACGTGCATCCCTCAAAACCTCCATGTAACACTGTAGGTACTGAAGGCTGGGGAACCAGGAAAGGGGACAGATGTTCTGTTTCCCCTCACTTTGTTGGGAGCAGCTGTGTCACACACAAAGCCATTAGCAACCTGCAATAGGAAATTTTCCAAATGGTCTTTGTGTTCATGACCCCAAAATCCTACTGAGAAAATACCTCTGTATTCACTGACCCTTGGAAAGAAAAATACAGAGTGTTTTTTCTGCCTCCTAATAATCTGAGAAGTCAGTTGCAAGGTGGGTTATTCTTCTAGAGGACCTCCAAGAGCTCTGTCTAATCTAATGTAGATTTGTACCAATGCTGGGCTGCACCCACAAACTGAGTCCAGCCTAACCTGATCAATAGCCACGGACAGGATGAAGTCCTATTTCTCATGAATCATTTGAAAATCTGTTAGTGTGCAAATCCAAGGTCAAAGTAGGAATGCTGGTATAGAAAGTAAGTTCTGGTGCCTAAAAAAAAAAAGAGCAAGCTCAGGGGAGGTTAGGAGTCAAGGGAAGGAGACTCAAAACCTAAAACCTTCCCAAAAAAGCAAAGGGATTTGTGGAACCCAAGAGACTAAAAGTACATTTTGGCCCACGATCTGGTTTTCCTCAGCACGTGCCCAGCCACAAGAGTCCATGTGGTTCTTCTGTTTTCCCAAGTCTTTTGAAATATAGATGCAAGGGTCTCGAATCCCTGCACTTCCCTGCATTCCTCAAGAAATTGGCCCACCAAGTAGTTGTAATTCAGGATACCACCATACACCCACGTGTAAGATTCCTTAACAACTATGCACATTTTTAGGCTCAAATATTTTAGAATTGTTTTCACTGTGCCTGAGCTGTAATTGGCTCAGCTTCCCAAGTGTTGGATCATCTAACTAGAGTGATTTTTGACTCAGAGCCCAGGCACCATATCAAAACATTTATCAATTAATCATAAAAAGTAACTAACATTGTTGTCCACCCAAGAAAAACTGTCACTTACAGACTCATGTATGTTATTCCTTATGAAAGAGCTGCTATATAGAAGTTGATTTCCTGCACAGACCAGGTGGAAAATCTGCTAAAGGCAGAGGTCAAATCTAGTTTAATTTTATACCCTTTGTTAAGAATGTTCTCCCTCTCTCTTTCTCTCTAAAAAAAAAACCCAAGAAAAAAAAAACACCCTTGTGCTCCTTTCCAAGTATTCTAAAGTTAATTCATGTGGAAGAAAAAAAGATTAGGATAAAATTTCAAATATTAAATTCAAATGCAGGATTAATGAGTTTTATTTCAAAGCCCCAGAGGTTGTCTGGAATTTAGGACATTTTTTTAGTAGCAGACACGAGACACAGCCAGATGCAGTCGTGTTTTGGACCAGCTCAGCACAAATTTAGCACCTTGAAGGAGAAATTTTATGTCTGTTTTGTAAAGCAAACATTTCAACTTTTCCAAAATCCCTTGTCCAAAAGATATTACTGTTGCATTGGATGAAGGAATGGATTTAAAATAACGCTGACTTGTTGCTCTAGCACATAGTAATTGCCATCCCCATCACCATCACTGTAGGTGATGTAGGTCCTCTGCCCCACTCAACAGATCCACATAAATCATATATTTATTTTTTTAATAGTGTGAAGCAATCCAGATTAAAAAAAAAAAAAAAAGAGAGTTAAACTAATTTCTGAAGCCAAATTCAAGACAGTCCTTGCAACACTCTGCAGGAAGGAGCTTTTTGCAACTTGGTTTCTCAAAGGCCAGCAGGGAACAGCTTGGCAGAGGTACAAGCACTGTTCTTCTCACGCCCTTGCAGATAGGATGGCAAACTCAGGGAGGATGAGCTGCTTCACTTCACACCCGCTCCCCGAGGCAAAGGAGTTGGAGGCCAAACCCTCCAAAGTCCCTTCATTAAAAGACTTTTGTTATCATCACAAAAATTAACAGCCTTCAACTTCCTCCCCAACAGGGTTGCTCCCAAGAAGCAACAAACATCAGCAGCGTTTCAGGTCACCAGTGTTAGTTTGTCCAACCAGGAGAGAAATTCCTGTTTCCAGTCAAAACTGCACTGCAGTGGTGACTCGAGAAGGGCTGGTGACACCTGTGAAGCGCAGCCTGCAGACCCAGAGCAGGTGATCTGGACCAGGGTGTCTTTTGAACAGCCAGAAGTGTTAAACATTGGCCTGATTGTGCTTTGCCTGAAATCAAAGAATAAAATCCCCGTAGAGTCCAATGGAAGAAGAAGGCAGCCAACATCGGGTTTAGTGTTTTCTACATCAGCACTGAAAGCTTGATGGGAAAGGACCAAAACCTTGCAGTGAACACCTTCAAACATTGGAATCTTGTCTTAAAAGATTCCAATTATAGCCAAGAAGAAAACACTGGCGTTTCAGTTTCAGATTCTGGCTTTTCTTCAAATGGACATACCACAGTCTGTAAATAGAACCAAAACCTGAAAAATCACTCTGTTTAAATTCCTTCATTGCCTTAGAACTCTGCCTCACCTGTGGAGAATTAATGTAATTAGCTGTAACACGAACAAGTAATTAGGACCTGGTGACAGGCAAGTTCAGATTAATTATTCCATTTAGGAAAACACTCACAAATGACTTTTTTCTGATTTCTTTTTTAGCTGTAAATCCTGCAAGAACAGGTTTTCTTCCTCCAGTACAGAACAAAAACCGTCCATGGAAATAGCCTTGACAAAATTTCTGGTTTTGGTCCCCATCAAAATCAGTAAATGTGATGACACACCAAAATATGCAAAGTAACAAATGCACTTAATAATTATAAATGTTTTGTTTAAGTTGCAGCTAAATTTCCTGGTCAACCACAACTCTATCCTATCCAGTCGCTCAGAATCACATCCCACCTCTAACCCTTTTTAACAGTGTTAAAACAAGAGTTTAGATTTAAAGCTTCATTTCCAAATGGATTTTTCGGACAGAATGAGAGAAGATGGATGTAATTGTCAGGAATTTCAGGTTATAAGTGCCTTGAGCTATTTCTGAGTGCAGCTCTGAGCCACCACCAAAGGAGGGGAAAAGCTTTGCAAGGCAGTGGCAGCTGCACTAACTGCAACCAGATTTCACTTACGTGAAGTTGATGCCTCTTTTGGTCTTTCTCATCTCTGAACTCAACCCTGGACATTTTCTCAGTGCTTTAAGCTGAAAAAATACCCTAGAAGTCAAAAATGTAATCAAAATTTGCTGAAGACTTGGTGTCTTACCTGGTTTAACAGAACAAGCCTTGATATCAGTGGCAGAAGTTTATGCTTAATTTTGGATATACTAAGAAATGTTTCATTTCTAGGCATAGGCTTGGCATACAAACTAGTGAAGGGTCTAAAGAATGAGTCATATGAGGAGCAGCTGAGGGAGCTGGGGGGGCTCAGCCTGGAGAAAGAGAAGCTCAGGGGGGACCATATCACTCTCTACAACTCCCTGACAGGGGGTTGTAGTCCAGGGAGGATCAGTCTCTACTCCCAGCTAGCAAGTGACAGGACAAGAAGAAATGGCCTCAAGCTGCACCAGGGGAGGTTCAGGTTGGAAATCAGGAGGAATTTCTTCACTATAAGGGCTGTCAGGCATTGGAAGGGTCTGCCCAGGGGGGTGGTGGAGTCCCCATCACTGGAGGTGTCCAAGGAATGACTGGACATGGCACTCAGTGCTCTGGGCTGGGTGACAAGGTGGGGATCAGTCACAGGTTAGACTTGATGGTCTTGGAGGTCTTTTCCAAACTTAGTGATTCTGGGATTTACAACCCTTATCAATACTGCACAGTTTGACCCAAAACACTCATGTCCAAAAGTTGCCCCCAAAATCAGCTGCATCACTGTGTCCTATTGTCCAAGAACAGCTAAACTGGAGACTCAGCCAAGGGATATGTCATCCGAAGGAAATCAGCAATAGCTGAAACGTATCTGATGCACCAACAGGATGTGAACCCTACACAACATCTTCCTTTGTTGAAATCATATACTCTTAACACAATGAAAACATTGGGCTGTGCTCCCACCTGGACGATGTGAGCACCTCCCAAGGCTGCTCAGCTGAATAGAATTGATGGTTTTCCATTCTTGGCCTGGACTTTGGTGTGAAATATTCCCACAGCTGGATGCCCACAGCAAACAAAGGGTGAAGCATCCCAGGGATCAGAGAATAGACACACAGGAGCCAAGCCTAGGCCTGGGTGGAAGCCTGGTCTGTGACCAGTTGCTCCACTCCTGGCTCGGTGCTTGGGGATGGTGCCGGGAGGTTTTATGGGCACTCCATCTATCACTGCACCGAGGGGGGGAAAAAAAAAAAGAAAAAAACCAGCAAAAATAATCAAATGAAGATTTTTATGGCCCTAGGAGGAGCTAACCTGGAAATATCATTGGCACAAATAGAGCTGTTCAGCAGACAATAGCACTGGGGTATTGCCACGAGTTTGTTTACCCAAACGTGGCCATCCTCGTTGAGAATTCCCACCCTCCTGGTCTCCAGCCTGGTGAGCTGGTGGAACACCAGCACTGCAGTGATTGCCATGCTGACAGCTTTATTGCCTCCCTGACCTTGCTATTTTTAAAGGAACAGGTTATCTCAGTGGTGTAATCAGGTTTTCCTCGTGCCATTATGTCATTCCCACTGCAGGGAGCTGGAGCCTTTGGTCCTCACTCCCTTGGACTGCCAAGGCAGCTGTTCCAGGTGCCCAGCTTATGGCACTGAAAGCTCCTTGGACTGAAGTAATTTTATTTTCCCAAATCACTCAGAAAATACAGTTTTAGTTCTCTTCTTCAAACCTACTTTACCCAAATTGATAGAAAGAGTCGAATAATCCAAATTTTAAGCTTAAAAAACATCAGTGAATCCTGTCTGGGGGATGAGAGAAGGTGCTCACATGGGATGCTGGGTTAGGCAGGGATCAGTTAAATGTACACTTGAGTTAGAAGTGAGGAAGTGCAAGTGCAACTTTTAGTGCATGAGGGGTTCTCTGAAATAAGAGCAATAAGTAGGTAAATGACAAAAAATGTCATTGCCCTTCCACTTTTAAAGTTCTCATTGCGAAACAAGTGGACAAAATGGACAGATCTTCACTTAGGGAAAATAAAATAGTTGGCTGAGTGCTAGAGAGTTAATAAAGACTTAATGTCAAGATTATCTTCTTTGGAGAAGAGACAGCCATGATTTCAGAAAATGCTAAAAGTTTGGGTTAAATTAGAAAAGCATTTAGTGATTTCGTAACTATCCAAGATTCTCTGTATGCAAGCTATTTACTCAGAGTGACACAAATAAAATGGAAAATGCCACAGTTTCTCTCCAATTCTAAAATTCCTGCCTCCTGTCCTAATTCCATAAGTGGAGAAGCACCCACTGCAAAGGTTAGACCAGCTCTGTTAGAAAGCCTTGCTTCAGCTCCCACGAGAATAGAACATCTTTTCCAGGTCTCAGCTGGAATGAGGATGTGAAAAAAAAAATCAAATCCTATTTGAGCTAATGCAGTCCAAACACAGCCAAAGGTATCCAAGTTGCTCCAGAAAATTTCTCCAACCTCTATTTTTGTTGATCCCAGTGTCAAGTAGGTTGTGAGAGTCTATCACAAAACTGCTTGGAAGGTTTCCTTGGTGCCTCTCAGCCTGCAGACAAACCTTGAGGGATGTGCAATAAAAGAAGTGGTGTCCCTTTCCTCCACAATTGCTACTGCTTAGCCCTTGGGAATGAGAAAATAGGTGGAAATAGGTGCATCTGAGGTCTCCAGGGAGTATGCAGTGGGTGTGAGCTGCTCAGAGACACAGTTCCCATAACATCATAGCAAGACAAGGTGAGTTAGAGTGAAAACACAATTCAGTTTCTCACCACTCACCCTTCTATTTTTTGGAGTGCAGATAAGCAAATTAGAAATGACGTCATGGCTCCCCCAGGACCCTGCAACACGCTGTCATTTGTCCAGCCAGAGTACAACTCCTATTAGTATGATATAACACAGTAGTTGGGAACTCAATAGAAAAAACAGAGCTGGAATTTAATAAAAAAACCCTACAGCTTTTAACTCATTGCCCTTAACATGCAGAGCTACTGCAAGTGAGCGTCTCAACATGAACACTCTGAAGACCAAAGAATTAAAGCAAATGCAATCAGCAGATTACTAAATACCAATGGGAAATTTAGAGCTATAGAGCAAAATCCCAGAGCATTAAAGGATTTACCACTTGGCATTGATGAGAAGCAAATCTTTGGATTTCCATTCCTATCCTTAATTAGTAACTGAGGTTTATTTTAGTCTAAACTAAGTCAAAAAAGATAACACACCCTAAAAGAAAATAGATAGCAGTGCAATAAACTTCATACAATGTCTTATTAAAAATTAGAAGACAAAAAAAAATAATAGATTCAAATGGAAAATCAATTTCCAGGACTTCCATTTCCTTTTGTTTTCTTCTATTCCCACCCATACTCAGCTCTTTTCTAATAACATTCAGCTCTTTGCTAGCGAGGTTACCAAGGGTGGTGACAAAGATAGCATTAACCCAAAAGGGAGGCTCCCTTTTAGAAGGGACATTGTAGGAGTGTTCTTGCTCCTTCACAGCTTGGGTTTTGAAAGTTGTCTCCCTGCCCAGTTCCCAGGGCCTCTCACTGCAAGTGGGATCTAAAATGGATGATCCGTGTTCTCCATGGCCTCAGCTCTGAAAAAAACAGCTGTGTGAAATGGAGCATTTTTTATATGGTTTCTCTGGGACAGGGGAAAGATAAGGCTCTTGTGGTTCATGAGGAGATTCCTGGCTTGGTTATCTGATGTTCCCATCTACCATTTGCACCACTGGTGACTGTGCTCTCAGGACCTGGTTTGGCAGGGACATCCTGGTTTGCTGGCAGCAGCCTGGCGGGGCTGGAGCATTCGCAGCTGCCAAGATGCACCAGGGATTTGGTGGCTGATTTCCTAAACTGTGATACAGACTCCCACATTTTGAGCACAGCTCTTGCCATGGCTTCAAATAAAGCTGTAAAATATAAGCAGCTGCTTCAGAACAGGAACAAAGTGAAAGTCTGTGAGTTAAATCTGAAGAAACATATAATAATGAGGCCAGTCCCAAACAAACCATGAGCTGCAGGGAGAAAAAAACTGAGGTCCCATCTCCCTGCTGTTAATCACTCCCTCCTTTCTTCCCTTCCCCAATGAACCCAAGAATACATTTGGTCCCCATAAAAATTTACTACAGTGATCTGAGTGTGATTCCTGGACTGAGGATGAAAAGCTATGCCCAGGCACAATGGATTAGTGAAAGGGTGTCATGCTAGTGAGGCCAAGACAGGGAAAATAGAGTCATTTAAGGAGAAAGGTTTTAGGAAGTTCCTCTCTCTGTGTAGATGTTGGCTCCATGAGTGCCTTGGGTACCAAGACCAGCAGCAAGACACATGTGAGCTGCTTGTTTCTTTGTCTTTCACAGTCAGAGGAAAGCAGGACATAGGACTGGAAGGGATCTCTGGAATCACCCAGTGTATCTCCTTCTATGGCAGGTACTAGATCAAATAATTCCCATCATAATCTCACTAAACTTGCATTAAAAATATATATTCTACTATTTGCACTGTCTTTACCTACTGCAGCTGCTCCAGAGACAAATTTCAACATCTCATGATTTCTATCCACCTGGGAGACTTTTGGGAAAGGTGAGACATGGGGGAGTCTTAGACAAAAGGATTAAATACTTGTGGCACAAAAGCCAAGGTCAGCAAGCTTTGTCAAGGGTTAAAATACTCATAGCAGGTTCATATGTGCAACAACACAACCTCTTGATTTATCTGTTTGGTTTGGGATGCATTGTGGTGACTGCCAGGGGGTCACTTCTGTGTTAAGCCCAGCAGCTAAAAGATTTTTGTCTTGCCTAAAACCAGCGTATTTAGCTCTGCTGCACTGCACCTGCTGACTTCTTGCAATGCTCCTGAGTGGTCTGGAGCCCAAAATGAACCACAGCATAACTGCAGTGGTGGTTTTGAGTTCCTCTGTCAGCATCCAGGGGCTGAGGAGGGGCTATGGGATCTCTCCTCCTTTCTGTCTCCTCTCCCACTCCTCTGCAGTCACAATCATGTGAAAGACAAAGCAACGCAGGCTCCACGTGAGACGTCATTTCTTTGGACCAGGTCTGAGCCATAGTTCAAATGTTATTTCTGGAGGTCTGGCCTGGAATTCAACTTCATCTTGCCAAAGATGGCCATAAATTTCCCTCTCTCCTCTTCTTGTTCTGTGTCACAGCGTGAGTGGACAGAGCTTGCCCAAACCAAAAGCACTGAGAGCAGAAGCAAGGATGAGACTCCACTAATCTCAGTTCAAACTGGTTGGTGAGGAGAGCGAAACTGGGCCCATCTCATGCTTTTTCCAGTGAAGCAAGGAGCCAGCAGACATGTGGTGCCTCCTATGGTCCATAGGCTCCTGGAATCTGGAGATTCCAAGGCCTAGATCCATAGATCTGTCCCTCCAGCAGCACAGTTACACACGGCCTCACAATCAGGGATTTGAGTCCAATCCAGCCCTGGCATCAAACAGGTTCTCTAAGCTTGTGAATCGTCTCAGGAGCAAAACTCCATCAAGTACAGTCAATCCCAGAAGTGGCAAAGTTGATATTTAGGACTCAAAAAATAATGAATGGCTTAAAAAATATGAGTTTTTTAAAAAATCTACTACAAATTATTTTTATTTGTCTGATAGTTTGCAGTCCCTTGGATCAAAAACTGGACACTTGATGGACATTGTCAAGTCTTTCATTGTGAGCTAAAAGAATTGGAGATAGTAGGATTGCAGGAGCTGAGACCTTAAGATAAATCATCAATTACCTTACAAAGTAAAATCATAAGTAAGCTTCATTTTAGCTCATTCATTCATTAAAAAAAAAAAAAAAAAGAGAGAAAAGAAAAACAACAGCCACAAATCAAACAAAAGGACCCAAAACTCACTTAATGAATTACTTAACAAGTGGTGGTTTTTCAATTTATGGTCATTCATTGCATCTTTATTCCCAAGGTGAACCCTGGTGTACTCATTTTGAGGCACTGATGGGTATCTGCCCATCTGAGTTAGCAGCCCTCTTTATCTCAGAGCCTGAGATAAAGCTCACCAACTTAAATGTATTTTGGGTTTGTGACACCTCTGCTATCGCCAGGAGGAAGAGTGACAGAGGGAATGTGATGGACGAGCGTGGCAGAGCCATGAACTGGGACTTACAGGGTGCCCTGCACTAGCTCAGGGAGAAGAGAGCAAACAACTCCCTCCCTTGTTTTTTTAATTTGCTAGAACAACAGCTCCATATTCCCAGGGGCAAATGTCAGGAATAATTGCATGCAAATTGCACTGGAGTCATGCTAAGGCACCCACTGCCACCCAAGGGCTCCTGAAGGGTTAATATCGAGGGCTCGCTGGAGTTCAGTTAATTTACAACTGGAGACCTTTATCATCTCACACTGACATTGAGGGCTCACATTTCGCACTTAATTACTTGTTCAGCAATCACGCCTGGAAGAGATAGATGTGTTTCTGTGTTTAGCCCAGGCAGCTGTGAATTGTTTATTTACTTATCGTCAGGCCGGGAATGGCTGCAATTTAAAGGTTCAGATCTCTGCTACCCTGAGCCGGGCAGGTCTTCCTTTAAACACTTCCATATTGTGGAATTTCGCTGGAGATGCCCATCTTCTCCTCCTTATCCGGGTAATGGGCCGGCAGGTGTTCCTGGTTATCGGCCACTGTGATTATTTACACCAAACAACTGCTGCCAAGTTCACAATCATAACGGAGGATCTGCCGGGATAAATTCTGGAAGGTAAAAAGCAGGCCAGGGAGATGAACTCCAGTAACTCAGCTCCTGTGGAATGACTCGATCCCTATCTCAGCGCTGGAAGAGCTGAATCACAAGGCAGCTTCAAACAGTGGCTCGCAGCAATTCCTAGGCCAAATGGTGTAATTACAATTTAAGCTGTCAAATGGTGACCAGATGGCTTTATCTTTCACACCAGAGGCCTAAGAAGTTGGTAGGTGTGACCTCTCCACATACCAATCCACCTGCACAGCCATGAGGTCTGGGAACGCCCAGCCCTGAGTGCTGACACCCATCCTTGGCTTTGATAACTTTTGAGCAAAGCTGACTAAAATCAACAGCATCAGTTTTCACAGGGTTGCATCACCCTTAAATGCAGCACCACCGCCAACCCCTTGAGGGGTTGGACTTGTTAAGGGTTGGAACCAAATGATGTCTTCCAAACAGAATTCTATACTTCAGCACATATGGATGCAGAGGGTTGCTGGGGTACAAACAAAGGGGGATGCTCCCCATTATTCCCTTGGAACACACACAGACCTCCCATCTACCTAGGAAAGAAAGAGTTGTGCAGGAGAAGAGGATCTCTGTTCAATAGCTGGTTGACAAAATACACCTCAGAAAGAAAAGTGGTGAAACTCCCTTCCAAAAGGGAGTAGCCAAAGTGGTCTGTCCATCCAGGCCATATGGCTGCTGTCCTCAAGTTGTGCCTGATGGAGAAGATGGTGGTGGTGGAAGCAGGCTGGACACATCCCCTAAAACTCCTAAGGTTCCTAGAGAGGGCAGAGCCCAGCCCAATTTCCAGTTCACAGGGTTAGGGGCTTGCTGGGAAGCGTGACAGAGCTCAAGAAGCATTTGGATGATACTCTCAGGCACATGGTGTGACTCTTGGGGAGTGTCCTGTGCAGGGACAGGAGTTGGACTCAATGAACCTTGTGAGTCCCTTCCAGCTTGGCACATTCTGTGATTCTCTGACCTGTCCCATCGCCGCAGGCAGCAATCTCCAGCCTGCTGAAAAACCCAGCCTGTTCCCACATGGAGAACACACAGCTTTGCAGCAGGTCTCAGATTAGAGCAGAATTAAAAATAAGGACTTTGGGTTCGATATTAACCCCAGAGAATTGTGCCTGTGGGCAGGTGGAAGGGCTGACACACAGCAGCAGCAGCAGCAGCAGAGGTTCTGCCTCAAGGCTCTTGCAACCGCCAACTGCTTTTGATTTAAAGAAAAGCCTTTCCTGTCCCGAGCTCTTATGAGAAACACACTTTTCTCCCAGTCCCAAGGTTATTTCTATCTCACAAATGAGGAGAAGGAGATCCAAACTGACAGGGAACACGGCAAGGAAGGCTAACTCACAGGGGTGGTGCTTCCTAATATTTTTTTTATTATCATCACTGCTGTAACAAATTAACGATCTCTGAAGATGGAACATCATTAAAATGGTTTAATAATAATATGTAATATATAATAGATCAAAACTTTCTAGTCTTCAAGAAGTGTAAGAGATATTATTGGGCATACACAAAGAAACAGAATTCCAGGGTGATTTGGATTTTCTCAGAAACAGACACCCTAATCTGTGTCACTTCAGTAACGCTGAAGAAAGAAGGAAAGAACCTCGATAGGTATAATTGAATTAGACAAAATCCTGGAATTTGATGAGAGATAAAGTTACCACTAATTCTCTTTAAAAAAAAAAAAAAAGGAGATGAAATTAAAATGTCAAAAGAGCAATGAGCTGCTTAATTGAACCTTCAGTTTTGGGTGCATTCATGAGTGTGTTGGCAGCACATCTGTGTATTCACCGAAGTAAAAACACTGCAAAAGGAAAGAAAAAAACCCAAAATGAGACTTATAAAGGACTGAAGTGAACAGAAATGCTGCAGGATTTACAAAAAAAGCAGTGCAAGGCAGAAACAAATACAAAACCTGGACCAGGAACAGCGCTGTGTGTACAAACGTGCTGGGGGTGGGATGAGCTCTGTGGGCTGGATCGGTGCAGGCAGCACCAACAAGTTGGACCCAGCCAGTTCCAAGGGTGGCCACCTCCACAACGACCCACTGACACAGAAAAAGAAGAGAAATATTTGTTTCTTACAGTATTTTGCTATTTTTCTCCTTTGTTTTAATTTTCCCTCCTGCTGACTGTGGGTTGGCAGTGGCGGTGTGGGGGTTTGGGGTCACAGTCTCAGCTTCTGTAAATGGGGATTTTCAGTGAATTATGAAAATTTAACTCAGATGAATCTTGCCCTGATTTAGTAGCTAGAAAATGACAAGAGGTAACTATTGCCTATCAATAAGCTTCTCAGGCCATCAGAGGAATTATTGCTGAGCTGCAAAATAACCTGCACAGAAATGGGCACAACGAGCTGTTTCAAAGGCAGGCACGGAGGAGAGAGAGAGATTACCCCTTGTGCCATGACCCCAGCACTGCTCCTTCAGCCAGACTTTCCCCACACTTAAAGGGAAGCAAAAAAGTTCTCTGAGAGCCTGAGGGGATCTGAGGAGGCAAAGTGGGCTGGGAAGGATGAGCCAGGGTCCTGTTTGGTACAGTCGGATGCTGACTCGGACATAAAGGGTACAGGGAGAGAGGGAGGACCCCACATTGATCAGACACTCATAATATTTTTGTCCTGAATGCACAAAACACTGGCTATTGCAATCAAGTGCCTTAGCAATAATATCATTCTCAAATGCCTTTTTTTGCCTCGGGCAGAGCACTGGAGAAGTCGCACTTCTGAAGGCGGTGGCTCTGGGCCTCGGGAGCAAAGAGGGGATCACATACCCTGACAGTTGATCATCACCCCCCCACATTTGAAAGAGATTTTATCTGTCTGGCATGGAAGATTTCCCAAACTGTTTTTATTAAGGGGAGTTTTTGATGCCAGCAATGAATATTACTATATTACTGAAAGGAATCAAAAGCTAAAGTGCCTGCGTGTACAGTTAATCTATCCAAACAGAAAATGTTTCTTAAAAAATTACGGCACTATTTTTATAACAAACCTCAGCCAAACTCAAAACTGGATAAATATAATGTGTTCTTTTAAAACAAATTTATTTTTTTAATCGTGGGCAAAAATACTTTCCTTGCTTTCATTCATCAGGTAATACTTCACACCCCACACCCCCCCCCCCCGTATTTGAGCACGGAGATTTGCTTGTGACGGGATTTTTGCTTCAGAGGCATCGGATTGAAACGCCTTCAGAGGCTGGTGGAAGGTGGATGTGAGCTCGGATTGGCATCACAGCCAGCCTGTGGTTTCTATCTCTTTTTAACAAAACTGTGAATAAGGCAAGAAAATACCTCAAACTTGCCAGTCCTGATGGGGAAGAGCCACCCTAAATCCACCAAGAGTCTAAATTAAGGCAGAGCAATATGTATTTCTATAGGCATCTATTCCTACTGATGTGCTAATGCAAAGCCACTGTCTTTATGTTATTTAAAACTGGCCTGCACAGTCATTACCACAATGTAATTATCATTAGGGTTGCTTATAGTGGAGTTTGGCCCTTCCTCTTTTTTACCATGTTATTATTATTACGGTTTTATTTTAACTAGAAGCCTGTTTAGAGTTCTTCCTGGAGTTTTTCAGTATTTATTTAGACTTGCATCATTGCCCAAGACCACAATTTGAATCTATCAAGCCTCATCCCACGATCTTTTACTCCCCTAAATGCCGCACATATTCGGTTCCATCATGAAGAGGAGTCGAACCAAACAATTCACAGCCTGAAAATACCTGAAAACGTAGTTAAAAATTGCTAGAGGAGATGGTGGTGAATAGGCAAGCAGGGTAACCTGACCCCTGAGAGCTCACACATCCCCTTTTTGTTTGTTTGTTTGTTTGTTCTGCTGAACTTTCCAGGAGTTTAAGCCCCGGGATCAAATCGGAGGCCTTCCCGTGCTGGGAAAAGCCATGAAAATGCTTTAATTCCTACCACCCCGTTGATAATTTGAGTACATCTTATTAAAAGGGGATGAGCGGAGCTGCAAGCTGGCAGAAAAAAAAGTCAGAGATTTAAATTTCTTCCCTCTGCTTTTCTTGTATGAAAGAAGAAACTGTGTGTGGGTGCCTTGCTGTCCCCCAGCGTTTGTGCTCTGCTTATTCTGCTGCCCTGCTAAAGGTCAAAAGCAGGTAATGTGTGTTGAAATTTCCACAGACCAGGGTAAACTCGGAGCTTGTTGACTTT
Organism: Platyrinchus mystaceus; assembly: GCA_035041135.1. Classification (NCBI taxonomy): domain Eukaryota; kingdom Metazoa; phylum Chordata; class Aves; order Passeriformes; family Tyrannidae; genus Platyrinchus; species Platyrinchus mystaceus. The sequence goes on along the minus strand of JAWWLV010000021.1, from coordinate 17,861,087 downwards.
GATATCGGTTTTCTTCCACCCGGGGGGAAAAAAAAAAAAAAGGAAAAAAAAAAATCATTCCTGCTCCTCATTGATTTTTCATGGAAATTCACCAATTTCTCCTCGTTACAGATCTGGTCTCTGATTTCTCCCTGATTATCATATCTCTCTGCCCCCCAAATGAAGTCCTGCTTTGTTTCAGCTTGGGATGATGAAATCGTTATTCCTGCACGAAGCAGGGGGCTAAAATTCCAGGGTGCTGGAGCGCTGGTGCTGAATGACAGGGGTTGCTTCAGAAAAACACAAACCCGAGTAAACACACCTTGAGGAAAAAGGGAAAACAACGGCAGAAAAGGCCGGAGAAAGCTGGAAATGGGGACTTAACGAGCCTGTGCCTTTGTGCAGAGGATGCTAATGAGCCCAGCGTGGCAGAATTAACCACTGTTAGGGTTTTAAATGCTCCTTTTGGAAATTCCACTTCACCCTGGCTGGGTTTGGTTGGGTTTAATTGACTGTCGCTCTCCTCCCTGGCCTCAGCCCCTCTGCTTTTAGCTGCGAACTGATACAAGGGAGGAAAACGGTTTGCGTTTCTCCAGCTTTAGATAAGACACCAAAAATTGATGGAATGAGCCATGTAAATTCATGTGTGTGTGTGTGACCCGATTCTGCAAGGGGCAAAAATGACGTTTAAGCAACCAAAATTTCAGTCATCAACGCATTTAATTGCTGCAGAACTGGATTAGGACGTTCCCATTGGGCTCCCAAGAGTTAAAGCCACTTTTCTTCACATATATCTATGTAGATGTTGGTATTAATTCACCCTCTTGGGCTCCTGTGGATGTTACAGGAAAAGTGTTTAAAACTTAGATTTTAAAGGATATGTGGGACATGAACACTGTTTTTTATTGCTGGAGTCTGGAAAACCAAAGTATTACAGGGAAATTTTTTTATTAATTGTGATTGAGTCACATATTGAAATAAAAGTGTTGTTATGTGCTGACTACATTGAAAAAGAAATTTAAAAAAAAACTTTTGAAAACTTGAATTGTCAAAATAACCAGAATATTCCCTCCCATGGGACCACAGGAAGGGTTATTAAAAGAAGTTCAACCAATCAGACTTTTAATATTTGCTCAGAAAATTAATCCAAGGAAAGAAAGGAACACATAAAAAAGGTAAAATTGAGGGAAAAATTGTACTATGAGAAAATTTTGGAGCTTAAAATATTTTTTTTTCTGGATGAAACCAAATAAATGCTTCAACATGTATTTAGCCATTAGTATGTGAAAATATTTCATCATATTTATAATATTTTTTTTGAAGTGGCATTTCCTATACAGCTTCCAGATATAACTTTGACAAAATATATAGTTCAGTCTTTGTGAATCAGGAGGTTTTAAAACCATTCAGGTCTTTAAACACAGTGCCCTCAAATTAAAATGCAGATTTAATTCTTCAGAACATTTTCCCCAAATGAGTATAAATGTGAAGTCTGCCCTTTAAATTAAATGACAGCAAGAAGTCGGGGAGGGGGGGGAACCAAACCAAAACAAACAATAGCAAACAGTTTGTGATGGATTCTGCTCTCGAAAACCCCATTGTAAATAAGGGACTGGCTCTAATTTAGTTAATGAGATTTCAGCAGTGTAAATTGAATTAGGCTAATTATCCTATGGTTAAAATGATCGCTGTCTTTGCAAACAAAATAGATTTTTTTTTAACAATTAAAGGATTTTTTTAATTGAACAAAAGCTGCTGGCATGAGATGTAAATAAAAGCAGAACTCCCACAGACAGAAAGTTACTGTGAGGAGAATAAATATTTTTCTAAAGTGATTTATATTTAATTCTATTTTTCTAGAATTTTGATTATTTTTACTATTTAAAATTGCCTCTATAAGCCCTCAGATCGAACCCAATTTGTGCTGTACACATTAAAAAAGGGGTTTTTTTTCTTATTGCCATCTTGTCTTTGCGCAGCAGACAACATGCCCATAACTTGGGTGTCAAATTCCTTTCAGGCTGAGTTATCAGGTGTTTGAACCCTTAGAAAACAGGAAAGGGCTGTGTATAATCTGTTGTGCATTATTTTTGTTTGTTATACTTTTTAAGTGTTGTATAGTAAGAAAATTATGTTTATAAACGCCTTTAATTGAACAAAAGGCAGCTACAAAGCTCTCTGCGGAAGGCAGGGGAGTATTGCTTTTCATTCCCGATACAGAAAACGAGCCGATAAAGTTATTAAACTGTGTGTTGATAAAGCAAATTGTACTGTGAGTTTATAACAAGTGCTGAAAAGATAAATACGCTCCCAGTCGCGACGCAAAGCCACGTTCTCCTCTCCCACCATCAAACTACCAATGCCACCTAATGGAGAGCCCGCACCTCGCACCAGCCCAGCAGGCAGGTTTTGCCCCGATAGCAATCTCTGCTTGGCTCTCCTGGCTTTCCAAAAGCTTTCCAGAGCGATAGTTTCAATGGTAGAATAACAAAATCCCGCGGCAAAGGCTGCACAAATATTTGGATTGCTGCTCTCGGTGTCAACACTTGAAATGAGCGGCGTTGTCCCGACCCATCCCTGTCTCAGAGGCAGATGCACGTGGCACCTAAAGTGTAAGTAAAGTGTGAGCCTTGGTTTTTCATGGGGTGCAGGGCTTAGATTTATTATCTCCATAGAAATTCCCCCGTTCCTGTCGGGCAGAAAACTCAGAAATGTGACCGGGTTGCAAAGCAATAGGAAAATACACTGAGATGCTCTAATCCCTTCTCTCTGGGATACACTAATCCCTGTTCTCTGGGATACACTAATCCCTGTTCTCTGGGATACACTAATCCCTGTTCTCTGGGATGCACGAATCCCTGTTCTCCACGATCCACTAATCGCTGCTCTCCGAGGCGTGGCCCAGACATGCTTTCATCTTCTCCATCCTTCGTCTTCCCCATCCTTCATCTTCCCCACGGCTCACACTCCCAGCTCACACATGGCCATTTCCATGAGGAGAGACCACGACTGGGGTGCAGAGAATGAGAATAAATATGTCCTTGCCTTAAACCGCCCTTTCCCCTTGTATCTGCTTTCTGCAGATTACAAATACCTGTTCACCTTCTCAGGAATGCTTTTAGATCCGTGTTCAGAGGCAGGCATGCATAGGCTGGTCACCTATACACACATATATAAATATAGGGTGAACCACTGCATTTTTACTGCTGCAGCAAACACAGTTCTGACCAATTTTTAGGACTGACTCCCCAGCCAGGCCCTAATTTGAAGATTGTTTAAGATATCCCAGTTAAATACCCCTGGACACAAAACTACCAGCAAGCAGTGGGGATTTTGCTTTCCCCTTTCCCCCTTGCAGCTGAACAAAGCCCCATTCTCTCTGACTCCTATATATTTTCCTTTACACTATACCCTGGATTTTCCTCTAATTTATTTCTGTAGGGCCTGATCCAAAGCTCCTGCTGATTTCAGGAGGTTTGGGGTAGGGCCCTGCAATTTTGCAGCTCCTGACCTGCTGCAGCCAGGTCTGAAGCCGGTGATAATTTGAATTATAAACATCAGGCCACACAAAAATTGTTTAGAAAGGGGTTTGGGGGTGGAAAGACAGTAATTTTCTTTAAATTGTACTATGCTTATGCCAAAGTTTGCACACACACACACACACACACACACGTGCCTATTTCAAGCATATTCTGCTATGGCAAGATTATACAGTTTTAAGATTTATATTTTTAAACTGTACGGTTTTTGTACAGTTTTTACACTTTGAGCAGCAGATTAAAGGCAACAGTTAAAGACAGTAGAGCTGGGAAGAAAATACAAAGGGTAGCTTTGCTGCTCTAGAAAAAAAAGAAATCGAAATAATAGTAAAAACCTCACAACAGAAAACCCGAAGCAAATAACAGCGAGTGGAACCGATTTCCGTGTTTACTTTTCTTTCTGCAGTTGGATCCCTGGTCGTAGCCACAAGAACTGCACGGATAGGGCGCGAAATGGGAAATAAAAGACAGGAAAAAGAAATAAAGAGGAAAAAAAATATTAAAGCGATTTAAGGAAGCAAAAGCAAGTGCTGCAGCCCGAGACAGAGGAGCAGCGGCTCCGCAGGGCGGTGAGGCCGCTTCGCCTGCCCGAGGTCCGTCCCTGGAGCCCCGCGGGGCTCTGGAGCCAGGAGAGGGGAAGGGGATGGTGCAAATCCCGGGCTCGGAGGGGAGGAAGAGGAAGAGGAGGAGAGGGAAGAGAAAAAGTCCAGTACATACAGCTCGATGCGTCCACCAGCCCCCAGCCTCCGCTGCTCGCTCTCTCTCTCCCTCTTAAGTCAAAAAGGAAATGCGGGTCCTTTTTTTTTTTTTTTTTTTTTTCCTTGCAGAATCAGAAAATGAACCATCAGGAAGTTGGCAAAACCTCTGACTAAACAATCAATTGAGGAAATGCGACAAATTCGCTTTGGCGGGGGGGGGAGCGAGGGCCGGCGGGCGGTGCGCAGGCAGCGCAGGCAGGGCAGAGTCGCGCAGGCAGCGCAGGGCGCCGCGCACCACAAACAGGGCTCCGACCCGCAATTCCCAAACATTCCTGTGGTTTTGACACCCACAGGATCATCCTCCGGGCCAGGTACGCGGCCGCGGACCGGCAGCATCTCCCGCGGGTGCTGCAGAACGCGGGGCAGGGGCGGGAGGTGCCGGCCGGGTTCTGCGTCCCCCCAGCCCGGGGGCTTCTGTGTCCCCCCTGCCCGGGGCTCTTGCCCGGTACAAATACCGACAGCAGCTCATCTGTCCGCAAAAACGAGCCGGAGACAGCTCCCTGTGCGCCCGTGTCGGGTGCACATCTGTTTCCCGGGAATTATCGTCCCTTCCCACGGGCTGGGATAAGCAGGATGGAGAAATGAGAGAGTTCTGTGCTCGTATTTCTTCTGAAAGTGCAGTTTGCACAAGGACGGGGGCGGAAAGGAGAGTGTTTTGGGAAGAATTTTAATATTTTTTTTCACAGCTGTCGCCCCTTCTTTTCCTAATTTTTCCACATTTCCCCCGCTCCTTCCACTTCTCGTCTCCATTTGATGGTCTCTGCCTGATGATAGAGACCGAAATTCTCACGCTCGCCGTCCGTCCCCCCCTTACGTAAAACAAACGAATAAATGAATCAATAGAAAGTGCGGTGCGGTGCTGCCCGCCCGGGAGAGGGAGCCTTTCGGGGCTACTTTAGGCTCCCATCTGGGTGAAAGTCACCTCTCAAACCTCCACAAGGGACTTTTTTTCTCCGGGGGGGTCTCTTCCAGGTGCTGCTGAAGGCGACTGGGGACCTCCCATCTCCTGCGGGTGCGGGGCTGGGAGCGGGGGAGCCGCGGGCAAGGGGAGCTGCCCTCCCCCAAAAATGCGGGACACGCTCCGGGGTCACTGCTAAAAGCAACACAAGTCCGTGTTTTTTAATAAAGAGCGTTCTCTTGCGAGCTGGCCGCTTTCCACCCGCCCCACGGATGAGCTGGCTCTGTAAACACTGGAGAGAAGATTAACACTGCTGTTCTAACCCCATAGCGAGAGCCCTGCCTTGCGAGAGCTCTTACTGCTGCTGATCTGTGCGCTCCACAATGGCCCTTTTGTTTTAGGGGTGACAACAGACCCCAGCCCCCGGTCCCTCTCCATCACCAGCCCTCCCCCGCCCGAGGCTCTGGGTGTCCCCCCGGTCTCTCTCCATCATCATCTTTCTCCTCCCTGGGAGTTACCGAGGCTCTGGGAGTCCTCCAAGTCCCACTCCATCACCATTTCTCCCCTGTCCGAGGCTCTGGGAGTGCCCCCAGGCCCCTTTCCTTCTCCGTCTGTCCCTTGCCCGGGTCTCTGGATGTCCCTCCAGTCCCTCTCCATCACCATCTCGTCCTTGTATGTGGCTTTGGAAGTGTGTGTGTCCCCCCACCCCCTTTCCATCTCCTTCTTTCCCCTGCCTGGGAGTCCCAGAGGCTCTGCGTGTTCTCCCAGTCGAAGCAGCGGCTTCAAAAACTCTGCTAATATTTTTTTTAAACATTATTATTATTATTTTTATTTTTATGTCTTTAATTTGGCAGCCGAGCAGAGCTGGGAACAAATGACAGTGCGAGCTGCCAGCATGGTTTTCCAGCAGCCACCGGCCTGTTGGCAAGAGCCCCTTTCCCGTCCTCCCTTACCCCGGGAGAGGGAGAACCAGCGCTACCTGCGAGTGGCAGAGAGGGTCGTTTATTAGAGGAGCCCAGTCCAAAAGCGCTGCTTGCAGCCCTGGAAATCGAGCTCGGTGTTTGTGAAAAGCCGGAGGAAAACCGGCACCGGCAAGTTCATTTGCCCAGGAATTCCACAAACACACCAATCCCGGGAGAAGCTGCGCCCCGGGATGGGCCGGGAGCGGGGGGGGGAAGGTGTTTGTTTCTTGGTTTTTGCCAAAATAGGACCAAGATGAGGAGGGGGAACGGAGAGTAAATCGGAGGGAAAATAGGAGGCAGAGCCGAGCCGAGTGTCCCGGCCGGGTGAGAGTCGAACGCAGCAGCGCCGGGAACAACCCGTGGACCCACCGCAGCCTCCATCCCTCCATCCCTCCATCCCTCATTGGCACTGCCTGCGCACCCAGCGCAGCCCCAGAAAGAGTGTGGAGTTAGGAGAAAAGAAGTTGAAATAGGAACAAAAAAACCTCAAAACAACAAAAACCCGAAACATACAAAAACAAAACAAAAACCCAAACAAACAGACCAACCCCCCCAAGAATAAATAAATTATATATTTTTAAAAAAAGATAAAGAGAAACAGGAAAAGAAAAGAACTAAAAAACCCAAACAAAAACCCTCAAACAAACAAACGAACAAACAAACAAAAACCCAAAAAATTCACCCCCCCCCCAAAAAAAAAAAAAAACAGGGAAAAAAGGGAAAGAACGGGAAAAAAGAGTAAAAAGCAGTTCAGTTTCTCCCGTCCCCCTCTCAGCAAGACCTTTACATAGTAAAATTTTTTCTTGGGTGAGGGTTTTCCCCCAACTCGTTTTACCCTCTGGATCCCTTTTGGTAAATCACTGTAATGAGGTTCCCCACCACCACCCCCCACCCCGTTTGCCCTTTCCGAAGAATACTGGCACGAGCTGGAGGATGATGGTTTGACTTGCTTTGACCACAATCCCTGTGACAGCGACACCGGGGCACTTAAAAACGATATAAAATCGGAATAAAACATCAGATCGAAGCTGGAGTGCCCGGAAAACTGTCAGACAAAACACGCTGTAGCCAGAATGGGCTTTACCTTTATGAGACGCTACAAATTGCTGCTATGGACACTTTGGAGACCTTTGAAATCCCTTCATTAGTTATTTGATGCATTTGACATCCGAGCTCATTGTACCCCCGAGGCGTCCAAAACTCTGGAAATCAAGTTTTATTAACCTAATAAAACACACGCACACAAAATTCGGGGGAAAACTCAAAAATCAAGAAAGTCTAAATAAATCCTCTGACGAGTTTGTTGGAGGCTTTTCAAGGCTGTATTAAATGGGGAGGAAACAAACTATTTACTTGTCAGAATAGGATTTTTTTAGGCGATTAGTTTTTTAGAGGGATTGCTTTATAAAAGAAATCGAACATTCATTTACACTTCTAACTGACAGGCTGTCTTCGTTTCCATCCTTACGCTCTATTTTCCCTATATTATGCAATAACTCCGTCATTTTTAGGAACAAAGGGGAAATATAACCTGAAACATCTCAGCAGCAGCATGCATTTTCTGCCCACTAGCAGAGCGGTCTGCATGGAATATATTTTATTCCCAGCCAAAACTAACGATCTTAACGTCCTACATGATGGGAAAGGACGCATTTACAGTGTGGTCATTGTACACCGGGATGTGGAGGTTTTTCTGTGCCATAAACATCACCTGGGAGGAGGTCCCGGCGCCGCTTCCCAACCTTTGCGGGCAGCATCCATCCCTCCTCCTGCAGCATCAGGGAGAAGGGATCCAGAGGTTTTTCCGCGCTCTTCTTTTCCCTAAAAGAATAATAAGAAAATAATAATAGCAATGAAAAAATAATCACCTTTGCGATCGCTTTGACCCAAGAAATCTAAACAAGCTCCAAGCTCTGCCAAACGCAGCTCAAATTCAGCTGCAGGCGCCGTGCATTTAATGCCCGGGGCACACGTTGTTTGCTTAAAAAAGCGTCTGGCGTGAGAAAAACACCTTTTTATTATTATTATTCCCTATCAGATCCCTTCTAAATCGTATGTTTCCACCAAACAGTCCCACTCGGGCCGTGCTCTCGGGCCACCGATAACCGGGGCTGTTCGCACCGTAATTGAGGCACAAGTGCCATAAAGGCAGTAGCCATTAGCAATTGGTAAATAAGTGTGCAGACTGTAAAGCTAAGTGTTGGATCCTTTAGATAAGGGCTTATCTGGCCAGCCATTAAACCCACACTTGCCTCTTTAGCATGTGGAGAGCCTGGGGGTGTCGACTCCTATGGGAAAATATTTACCTAGTCCCTTTTGAAACAGGAGGATTTAATCCTGATTTGATTTGCCGGGAGAAAACCTTTTCTTGTTTTTGCTTGGTGGGTTGTAATGCTGTGGATTAAAATCATTAAAAACTTGCTATTTGCCCACAAAACAAATAGAAGATAATCTGGGTGCAGTGACAGAGGTCTTAATATATATATATTGAGATGTTTTCTGTTATTCCATCTTGGTAGAGTTCATCATTTCATCACGTATACAGGCTGGTCTTAAAAGCAAGTTTTATATACATTCCAGAGTAAGAAAATAAGGAAAACAGGAGCCAATCCTGCCAGCTGTCACTGAGGTTGGAGTATCCTGGATCTGTGTGGTCCAGCTAAATTAAAAGTAAAGGCAGCAGTGAGTCTCCTTCAGATCTGAGTGTCACCGAGATCAGGCCCTGGAGATGTTCACAGCAAGGAAGCAGCTGGGCAGAATCTCTGAACTGAGTACACTGTTTGTCTGATCCATGTTGTTAGGTTGGATAATTGCACGGATTAAGTAGAATTAACAAGATGATCCTGTATCCTCAGTCTTTCTCCTCAGCAGAGTTTGATCTACTTAAGGCTGCTCATACAGTGTGGACTGCAGGGTACGGGAGACCACAAATACCAGATGCAACAACACCAGCAAAAACTAGTCCAGGAGGCAACTAGAAAGATGTTCTGCTATTTTAGCCAGATCTTTTCTAATTTTTAAGTTTAATAGGAAAACTAGCAATTTGTTTTCATTTTTATAGTTGAAGAAACCGAGGCATTAAGGGGAAAAAAGGGTTTTATCCAAGGCACAACTTCAGGGACAAAGTGCAGGATTGAAACACAGTTTTATTTATATCCCAGCCTGGTGTTTTTAGACCAAAGCCATGTTGACTTGCAGGTAAGAGTCTTTCTGGTTCTTATGGAAGTTGATAGAATTTTTTGCACTGCTTTCAAAGAAAAGGCTGAGCAGGCTGGTAAATGATCACTTGCTATTGATCCTTTCTGAACAGCTCTCTGTGTTTTGTTTTTATTTAACATAAGCAAATATCCCAGCCCCATCTGGGGCCTGGCATTAAAAGGGGGGATATTGCAGAAAAATGGGAACTTTGGTATGCTTTGGTCCAGTAGGAAGCAAAATAATCAGTCATACAGGCAGCATTTTCAAACAGGGACCGCTGCAATCTGAACCCTTTCTCTCAACTGGAGCTGTACATTTTTAGAAGGCTACACTTTTTGATCTGTCTATAAAATATGACAATTTTGCTGGCAGCAGAACGCATGAAAGTATCAGACTGAATTATTCATGTGAAAGCCAAGTCCTAATTTTCCATGACACAGCACACACAAAATTCAGGGCTTAGACAGGAGCAGAAATCTTACACGTCTTAACTTAATCCCGGCACAATGGAGCCAGATTAACAGAGAGAACGTTTTTCTCAGCAGCTGCCAGCTTCGAGGACAAGGCTGTGGATATCCTCTCACTATCTTTCTATCCCTCGATGAAACTAAAATCCAGAGCCCCAGAAAGCAGAGGGAAATTTTGCCACTGAGTTAAGCGAGGAGAGATGAAATCTCTTGCTAAAACAACGATATTCCCTTACAGTTGTTTTTGGCCAGTTACTGTCCTGTGTTTGCAATCTGCCTGGCTACAGAGTTGCTCACTTGGGTGCAGGAATCTCATCAACTTCATCGGCAAAGCCATGTCAGACAGGATTTGCAGCAACAGGGCATCCTCCTACCACACATGGCAGTGAGATTTGAAGGCACCGAGTTCTGCTCAAGGGATTTTTATAGGTCAAACCTTCAAAGGTGTCCTCTGAGAGCTCTGGAAAATTAGATGCCCAAAGGAGGTGGACTTGTGTGGGTCCACTCCCCCTGTGCCACGTTTGCAGGTTGTTGATGTTCATTTAGCTGTGCCTCCCACGGGGTCCCATCTGTTATCTGCCCGTGTTTATTTAACACTCTCATTGCTGTAAGATGGATGATTGACTGCTAAAATTCTACTAGAATAGGGTTTTCTTGCCCAAAATGTCATTCCTGAGGGCCTCTGACAGCTCCCTTCTGGGATCTCGTAAAAGCCACCCCCCTTCTGGTCCTCTCCTACATTTGGTCTTGGCAAACGTGCTAAAACAGAAACGAATGTGCCAATAAGTAGTTTATTGCTCTCACTCATTTGGGATCCACAATGACCCTGAGTACCCCCTGCCTTGTAATCCCATCAGGTTGTGTTAGCCCTCAGCCTCCCACGGAAAGCTTTATTTCATATATTTCTGTGCTTTCCAGAAAAAAAAAAAAAAGTGCCAAGGTAAGACATCAATTTTCCTGCCACTCAGTATTTCAGGCTGACTTGCTGAGTGCAACACAAGCCAGCTGTAATTCCAAAGGCTCCAGATGATTTTATGCTTTTTGCCTTTCTTTTTACCCTGAGTTGTAAAAAAATGCTCAAAACTAAAACCAAGGTGAAACTTCAGAAGTCTAGAGAGCTTTCTAAGAAGCTGAAGGAATGAGCAGGGAGATGAAATGAGCAGAGAGCCGCGAGGAGCAGAGATTGTGCTTCCCATAAACGCCCTTCTTCTAATTAACCTGAATCAAAGAGCAACTGACCCTTTTATAATGATTATTAGTACAAATTTCAAGGCTGGTCTCTTCCTTTTCTCCAGCCGCAGGAGGTTTCTGACCCGGGGATGGAGTTGGAGCAGCAGAGGCTCCACTCCACCTGTCCCGGGAGCGCATCCCGGTGGGATGCAGCCTCCGCACACTCAGCTGCACCGCTCCGAGCGGAACCCTCTAGTGGACTCTGCGAGCATTTTCTTTTGGAAAAAAAAAATCGGGAAAAGAGCTTTATATGCAACTTCCATCTTCACCAAGTGTATTGCTGAGCAGCTCTGTGACACCTTCCTTGCTGTCTTGGAGGAATATCCTCATTTTCTCAACATCTTGCCCACTGAAAAGGCTCTGGCCAGACATTTTTAAAAAGAATTTTAAAAAAATACAGCACAAGAAAGAAGCTTTAACACCTTTTTCCCTCGTGGGAAGAAAGCTGAATGTATCTTTTTCATTTTCCAGGCATGAAAGGGCAGCGAGAATTCCAGCCTAAAGCAAAGGACTAAAGGAGAGTTAATATATTTTGGTTGTATTTTATAACTGTATGGATCTGATTAAAAGTAATCTTCCTAAAATAATTCCCAGGCTGAGCACTTATATTGTGGGGGAATATATAATGGTCAAATAGTCTTGTGAACAAAACCAGCTCCATTATTCAGGGGTATGAAATTTAAACAATGGATGAAAAAAAGATGAAAAAAACACTTCCAATTTGCTCTTTAACATCCTCACCCTGACTTTTAAGCCTGTCACAGTTACAAAAAAAAGTATATAAAGTTATGAAAATTCTGCCCAGATTTAAAGCAATGATAGTGGCAGCATTTAGTTATAAAAAGGAAATCCAGCACTGAGGGAAAGGTTTATATTATGCCTTAAAATTTCAAACAACTACTATTTTATCCAGAATAGGCTTAGATTTTACTTCCTTTTCAATAGTGTAAATTACACATTTGTGAAATGTAGGGAAGAACAGTCCAGAGCTGAGTATTTAATAATGTACAGTGGGAACAAGGAGAGAGGAAAATAATGATAACTTATATCCAGGTTAAAAAAACCCCACAAACTACTGTTATCATTTCTTCACTATTTCCGAAGCAAACAAAAGCTGTAAATTCCTCATCTCTTGGCTGTATCAGGAAGCTCCAGAGCCAGCCCAGAGTGGTCACAGCTCGAGAAAAGGTCACTGTCCCACATTGCTCTGGGTCAGAAAGACCCAAGAATATTCAGATCAGATCAAATACCACCAGGTGTGCCTGGACACACTCTGTCCATGGTACCACCCCAGAACATCACCCAGCCCTTCCTGTGCCAGCACATGGCCTCAGTTCCACCTCCCAGCCCACACTGGGTGCCAAATTCACCTTTACTGACACATGTGGGAGGTGTCCCACCAAGAGGCAGCGTGGAATGGTGGCCAAAAGCTGATAATCCAGCTCTCCAACCACCTCTTTGACTTGCTGAGCTGCGAAAGGGAGGAAGCATGGAATCACAGAATCATTTATTCTGGAAAAGCCCTCTAAGACCGTTGAGTCCAACCTTCCCCCAGCACTCCCAAGGCCACCACTAATCCATGTCCCCAAGTGCCACATCTACATGGCTTTTAAATCCCTCCAGGGATGGGGACTCCACCACTGCCCTGGGCAGC
>JAWWLV010000021.1:17833010-17844835 GCA_035041135.1 Platyrinchus mystaceus | reverse complement strand
GAGAGAGAAGATCAAGACATCAACTGCCCAGCAAATCCAGAACTTTCCTAAAGGCAAACAGATAAATCTGAACAGGACAGAGACTTACAGCCAAAAAGGAGGCATTGAGGGGGCAATTGTCCTCCTGGGCAGGAGGGAAAATATTAGAGGACATAACATCCAGTTTTGCACTTATTTCAGGGATTTTCTCCATCCCTAATCCAGCATCCTGCAGATTTGCAGCAATGGTCCCTCAATGGGATCCCCTTCCCATGGGGGAGCAACAGCTCCACACACGATCCATTGTGCTGCTGTAAACACAGAGAGATGGAGAATTAGACACACATTTTGGGAACGGGCTTCTGCTTCTGTCGGAGGTTAATTAGTGGTTTGTTAGTATGTTAAGTGCTCTGCACACTGACCGCAGTCTGGGTGTCTCTAATGAACAAAAGCAGCTCTCCAGCAACAGGTAACCACGGATTTCTCTGGGACTATAACTGAGCTAACGAGCACGGAGGTACCGAGTCTCCCATCTGGCCAAGAAGTGAGAATATCCTTCTAAGAAATTCACCCTCTCCATTCCCTAAGGAAGGAGCTTATTAGAATGATCTCGAGTCTAATAAAACCTGAAGTCTGAGACAGTTTGAAAGCTTCCTTTTTTCTTTACACTAAACTCCCCCGAAGCTGAAGTGGCTTTTTGGACCATGGGCTCATAACTGTCAATTTTGTTTCTATGGTAAAGTTCATCAAGAAAGAATTCACCTTTTGTAGGAAACCCCATTTTGATCAGGAAATGTACTTTTGCCCATGCTAAGTACAGCTAGACAGGCTCTTGTCAGGAAGTAGGATAGGGCCAGGCTGAAAATCCAAGACTTTTTCCCTTTCCTGTTAGGATGTCCTTGCATTGACAGGTTATAAAGCTGAAACATGCTCTGAAAAAAACCCTGAAAAACCAACAACAACGCACAGAGATGGCTCTTGGGTGACCCAATGGCCTGGCTCCTATTTTTTTCCATGGGATTTGGGAAGAATTGCAAAGGCTGCAAGCCTTTGCAAAAGAGCTGCTGTAAGTTGCAAGCAATGCTGACTGTGTTGGCTGCCAGGAGTTTCGAGATGATCCCTGGAAACACATTTGGTTTTAATCAGGCCCCTGCACTGTGGAACATCCTGTTTGTCTACACTTATTATTACTGACAAATTATCCTCCTCCAAATCTCAGGGAGCATTCACTTTATCCTCACATTAAACCTGATTGGAAACAGTAGGTTTAATTGGACTCAGCATGAGGCCCAGTCATAAACTGCACCAGTTCTTGTTTTATTGTGGCATTCACTAGATGTGTGAAAATACTATATTTCATATACAGAACCCAATTTGCTACTGCAGGAGCTGTTACAGACAATGCACAGATGCCCTGTGCTGCATGAGAAACCTCTGCCCACTTTTGGCTTTTCCCACCCAGGGCTGGGAAAAGTTGGCCATTCCCAGCAATCTGTGTATGCAACATGTCATTCCAGATCTGCCCCAAACACCTGAGAGTTGTCTTCATCACTAACTGAGCCCCACAGTTTTCAGGAGTGTAAGAATCTGCCCTGCTAGAGCTGAGGCTTGGAATTTGAGAGGGATGGAGAGGGTGGTGCAAAGTGTGGATTGTCCTCATTGGTCTTGCTGAGAATCATGAGCATCTTCTTCTTCCCCTCATCGGCTCTAGATTCTTTCCTAGGAAAAACCTGGGAAACCTGAGGGGTTAAAAGTGTACAAATTCAGTTTAATGCATTTGGAGCTTGTGGGGATGGTTGATTTTATGGGATAAGAGCTGAAACCCTCATGTCTGCCAGAGCCCACCAGGGCAGGACCGGCAGTGACTGATGGTTAAATGTTAAAAATGCTCGGAGATCTTTCCAATATCTCTGATTTTCCCTTGCTGGGACTGACCCTCCAGCAGTTGTGCCTCATCCAGGTGTGCATTACAGGAAAGGCCAGGTGTTCCCAAATCAGTGAGAAAGTCCAATGAGTTGTCCTGTAGTGGCAATCTTGGGTGGGAGCCCAGAAAGTGAGCTCGTGTTCCACGTCACTGAGAGCTGCTGGCAGGAGCTGAGCTATTAAACAACCTCTTTCCAAAGTCTTGGGTGTGGAAAAGCATGAGACAGTATGATGTGTCTGGGTGCCAGAGGGAGAGGAAAAAACAAACAAACCAGCAGAAGGCAGAGATCCCAACCTGTTTGCTGTTCATGTTTACACAATCTGGGATTATTCCTTTGGTTCAGAAGGTTGTGTTCTGCTGAAATTAAGCTTTTCACGACAGTATGGTCTCTCTAAAGTGGGTAAAAGAGTACCATTCAAGGGATTATCTTGGGTTAGATATTATTTTACACTGAATTTAGATAGTATTCACATGTGCCATGACTGTAAATACCTTCACAGAATCACAGAGTATTCTGAGCTGGAAGGGACCCACAGGGATCATCATTTCAACTCTTTAGTGAATGGCTCACACAAGAATCAAACTCATAACCTCGGTGATATTAGCAGTATGCTCTCACTAGCTGAGCTCATCTCAGACTTTCTTGATCTGGAAGAAAATCTAGACGGCTTTTCCCAGTTTGTGAGATCTTTCTCACTGTTTTCTGCAAAAAACACCTCTTTGAAATGATGAAAACATCACATGGGTTGTTGACTAAGGCTCCTTATCAGCAAAACAAGCTCACAAAAAACCCAAACAAACAAACAAACTACAAATGGAAAAAGGAATTGCAAAGGTAATAAATTTGATGGATACTTGTCCCAAACCAGGCTAGAGCATAGCTTTCAAATGTCTCTCCAAACTTGTCTTTGTCAAAATCTGTACCTCATGCTGTCTGACAAACAACACCACTGTAATGCTCCTTCCACTGACACAAAATCATCAACTATCAGTCAGCTCTGCACTTTAGATTGCAGCTTAATCAGCTTCTTGTTGCTTTTTTGGAGACTTGTATTGCTGTTTTTTTAGGGGAACTTTTAAAGTGGTACCAGTGGAAGGGTTTCTTCTTTCTGGCTGTGATGTTGGGCATGCTCAGCTCATCCAAAAGCAATGTCCATCTGCTCTGCTATTAAATATCAGTCCTGCTAAAGTTAGATGCAAATTGTCTTCCAAGACTAGTAAATCTCAGTGCCTTTCTGGAGGCATCATGGACATAACTCTGGAGCTGGTCCCTGCTGTCCCTCAGGCTTTCCTTTGGTGCAGGAAGATGTGCAACCAGGGTGACACTCCACACATCCAACGTTCAGCCTTTTCCCCCCCTCTGCTTCTCATAACCTGGAGTAAGAGTTCTCCTGTGCCATTTTTGGGGGCTGTCTTCTTTGTGCACCTTATTTTCTTTGCCCTAATTGCCGAGGCACCCGACTTGTGCTCCTCTGGGGCATTTTTTCAGCAGGCAAATCTACAAGAGAGTTACCAACACACGTCACAGAGCCAAGGCACCCAGCTCTCATTGAAAGTTCCTTCTATCTTTCTCAAGGCAACATGTTTCCTCTATGATATTTTGAAAGAAAACACTCTGCAGTGGTTAGGGGAGATGTGGAGCTTCTTACCAGATGGAGGTGGCCTGACAGCTTGTAAAAAACCCTTTGCAAACATTTAGCAGTAACAGACAACTGACCTCAATTACTGCAGCCTTTCATTTCTCCATCTGGGGAGGGCACTCACGGCTCTGCGGTGATAAACAGTCTGGAAGGTGCAGGGAAACAGCCCGTGTCAACCCATAGTGCTTTGGAAAACACATCCCACAAAACAAGCCCTTTCTCATGCTGTGTTTTTTTCCCCCCTCAGTTCAGCTTTGGTGCTGAACTTTCCATTTTCAACTGACCAACATAAATTAAAGCCAAACATTGGCATAGAGAGGGAAGATGGAGAAAGTTGACCATTTCCCTCAGGAGGTCAGCCACAAATTCCTGCTGTTGTCTGAGAAATGATGAGCTACTCTTTGGAGACATGACTTAGATCATTTAGTGTCACAGGGAAACTTTTCAGGCGTTTCAACAAGAGTTGAAATATGTCGTCTTTTTTCCCCTCCCCTATTTTAATAAATATACTTTTAGACTATGTGTGTTCCTTTTTTTCCTTTTTTTTTTTTTTCTTTTAATATAGTCTTCTATACAAAAAGCCAGTTGTGCACGGTGCTATTTCCTTTGGGCAATCTTACAAGAAATGTTCCCAGCTCCCTTCGTGCCACTACAAATATCTCTTTACCTCGGAGAAAAGGGCACATCACTCACTTTGCAGGCCTAAACTAATGTGACTGCTCAGAGCTCTGAGAGCTCTGGGTGACAAAGTACGTCAAGGAAAATATGTCGTTCCCCCCCTTCATCATTACTCTCACTTTCACTATTCATAAATATAGGATATAAATCTATTTACTCTAAAAGGAGTCATGGGAGACAAGTTAACTGGTGATCGCCCACCCTGCTGAGTTTGGAGACACATTCCCAATCAAATGGAAACTCAAATTGCCAAGGATGGAGGGCTTAGAAGATCTTGTAGGTGACATTTCCAGACAGAAGGAAAACAAGCTCTCAATTGCACCTCAAATGATAAATAAGGAGGAATGGTTTCAGGCCTTCAGCAGAGGCTTTTCTGGTTTTCACATTTACAGCGGCTCCTTCCTGACTGACTTAACAGATGCAGCCCCTGTTTAACAGGGATGAGTAAAATGCTTCAAGACACCATAAATGTTCATCAAAAACTCACACGAAGCCTCAACTGAGCTTTCTGCTGAGGTTCCTGAAGCTGACTTTTTAAATTCCTCCTCATCGTGGCTCTGGCCCCACTCTCATCCCTGGATTTAAGCCAGGGAAAGAAGTCAAAGAAATTTCTTCTGCTGGGATATTTATTGCATTTGCTGTTCTAGGAAGTATTTGTGACTTGTTCAAAGTTCAAAACATCACCTCAAATCTTGCAGACTGACCTACGAACCTGTTGCAGATTCGTTTCCGAGGGTGTAAACTCCAAGTTTGAAGCTTTTACAGTTATTTGGGGGAGGGAAGAAGGGCATAAATAAGTGCTTTTACCACTAATTCTAATTTTTTTACAAATGTCTAAAAACAAATAATTTCACCAGGTTATTGATGTTATACTAGATTTTTGCTAAGTTAAATGAAATCTTTCTTTTCACTGTCTCTTGTAATTCCAGCAGGCTTCCATTTGACACAAGGGATCTGAAGGCCAGTTGGGATCACCTTATTTTTTATCTGCTGGTGAATTGTAGGAAATCCCACTGGCTTAAATTATTATTAATGAATAATATCAGCATAGTTTTTATACCCTTGACTTAAATAATTACCAAAGCGTGTTCTATAGAAGTTTTTTTTTCACAGATTTACGCTTCACTCCTCACATTTTTCAATTGTCCACACCCAGTTTAATTTAGTGATATGTGAATCCACAAGCATTTTTGGAAACTAGAGATTATTTAATTGAAAGAAGCATCTGGGGTTGGGGGAAAAGCTTTCCATGAACACCCAGACTCTGCTTCCCGCTGTATCACATCCACTGAGACTCAAAAGAGAGGTGCTGAAATAAGGAAGAAAGTGTCAGGAGAAAGTCTGGGATGCAGACCACCCCTGTGCATCCAGAGGTCAGGGATTCAGCCCAAAACCCAAAAGCAGACCTGAGCACATTCCCAAGCAGCAAGCACCAGCAAGGACTATGTTTTACCTCATTAAGACTATCTCTGTAAAGTTATTTCCCTTTTTTAGGGGGGGGAAAAAAGGCCTCTCAATTGTATTTAAACTATAGGCACAGTATTAACAAAGGTATCAGCATCTACAATGTTAATTGTGGTCACAAATTGCATATTGGCTTGTGGTTCCACCAAAACTCTGGAGCAGGAGGCTGCTCCCCACCTCTCATGGTAGGTTTGGAAACAAATATTGATCATCATCACTGCAAGGAGACGATGGCCTTGCATCCCTTAACATGGATATTTCTGTTGAAAGATCTTTTCCCCATTCATTATTATTTCCAGTACATTTGCTTTAGTAATGAAAGCAACATTTCTGCAAACAACATTTCTGCAAACAACATTTCTAGGAATATTTTCTGATGGCTCAGCTGAGCATCACTGGACAGACACAATAAGGGAGATGGATATTCTCTGTACCGTCTGTGAAAAACTGATGCTGGCTGTGTCAGGATGTAGGTGTGAAAGCTTAATCATAATTAAAAGGCTTATTTTAATGGGCATATTAAATTATTGCAGAGAGTGAGCCCGTGGTAGTCAACAGCAAAACTTGTTTTTTGGTATGAGAACAGACACAAACCCTTCTGTGAGAAATCTTTCTTCATTTTCAACATGACTCCTTAGCTGTGGCAATATGGGTTCAATTTGTTTTAAAGGTGCATTCTGAGGCTGGAGCTTGAAATTAGACATTTACAGTTTGAAAGAAAAGCCATCTTTGGGCGGGAAGGAACTTGTAATTTTGTCAAATTACACAGAAAATGAAATTGGAGGAGCAATAAAGTGCCTGAAATGAGGTAGTGAAAAGTTCCACAATGAAAAAGCCCAATGTGCTGCACATGCAAAAAACACATTTCCTTTGCCTTTACTTAATTCTTCACATTTCTCCACAAGCAATAATGACATAGTCTTGCTTTCACTTTTAAATACACGGCTCTTTGTTTCACTGTTTTCCTGTTAAAATGGGAGGATAACCTTTCTCAGTCACATTTTCGTCCTTAGCTGTTCAGATTCAAACAACATAATTTGACTCAGACAGGTAAATAATCCTTATTCTTAAAAAAAAAGTATGAAAATCAGCTGTCATGAATTAAAACCCATTTTTCTCTAACCCCAAATAAACATTAGTCAGCCTGCATTTGATTGTAATAACACACTTGTCATTTCAGATATAGTATGTTAGAGGTTTTTTGTTTTGTTCTGTTTTGTTTTGTTTTTTTCCTAAAGGCTTTATTGGAACTCCTTGAGTTAAATTTGCTCTGGGTTTATGATGGCTTCATTAAAAATCAGAAACCAAAAGGATGTGGAGGGCTCTGAAGAGTCTGTACTAACAACTTGCAAGATTTTTCATTCTAAAGCTGCTCCTGTTTCAGATATCCCTGAAATTTGTCATATACTAGCAATTTGAGGCCAAATGTGAAGTATTAAATCTCTTACTAAATTTATTTTGAGTTGTCAACTATAGCTGAGATTCATGTGCAATGATGCTTTTCCCTTACTTAAAGTAAATCCAGAGTAAATCTGCTCAAATGTTTAAGTGTTCACTGAATTTTACACTGTTCAAATGGAGATCTCAGGGAAGATCAGAACTGAAATCCCACTCACTAAATAACAGTGACATATCTCCAGAAAAGAGTTTTGCTTCAAGTAATCACAGCTTGTATCTGGAACTGTCCTGATGCAAAGTTATAGTAAATTTTATGAAGTGTGACTTATCAGTTCTTTCCTATTTTATTGCAGAGCAGAGCCCAGAGGGACAAACATAACAACAGAATCCAAAATTCCAGTTTCTAGTTGTCTGTTTCTGGTTACTGTGGAATAAAAGTAAACTCCAGACTTTGGGTTCATCCTGAATTTAGTTAAAATCATAGCCAGTGTCTGTTAATTAAAATGGGACTATGATTAGCCTGTTTTCCATACTGGTAGTGTTTGATGTCTGAGTACCTAAAAACTGGTGCAGAGAGAATGGAGTGGTGTCTTCTCTGGATCCTTGTGCTGATGGGACAAGAAAAAATGGGATTTCACTGCAGAAAGGAAAGTCCAAATTAAAAATTGTAAAGGTTTCCAAATGGTGAGAGTGACAAACCAGAACCCTCATGGCTCGGGGAGACACAGTGGCTGCAGAGCTTTGAGGAAATGCTGAATATTTCTTCTGGAAAATGGAAGGAGAGGGACTTTTGTTAAGGGCAGGAGTGACAGGACAGAGAGGAATGGCTTCAAACTTACAGAGGGCGGCGTTAGATTGGATATGAGGAGGAAATTTGTCCCTGTGAGGGTGGAAAGGCCCTGGCACAGGTTGCCCAGAGAAGCTGTGGCTGCCCCATCCCTGGAAGTGTCCAAGGCTGGGTTGGACAGGGCTTGGAGCAATCTGGTCTAGTGGAAGGTGTCATCCCAGAGGGGTTGGAAAAAGATATCTTTAAGGTCCCTTCCAACCCAAACCAGTTTGTGATTTTATGACTCTCACTGAACATTTTCATTTTGCCATTTCTGGATCACAGCTTTTGGCTCTGATCATTTTTAGGTCAGTTTTACCTTGTCTTCCCATTTTGTGATGAAGTGGCACAACAGTATCCAAATACATTCAATGGCCAATGAGTAATGAGGGCAACTGTAACTCACTGTAGGTGTTTAGATGGTAAATGGTCATGACATAAAGCTTTTAAGGCATAATCAGTGGAGCAAAGGGGTGCAAAAAGTGAACAGGAGTTAAACATGTAACTTTCTTCCTCAATCACCTCCCAAATCCATATGTCCCATACCCACTAGCCCTCATTTCCACTAGAATAGACCCATTTTACTTTCCCTTTCATATTTTACCCTGCTGGAAGGTTGCCCACTCTCTTATGTCAGACCTGACAGGATGTGAATTATCTCCATCCAGTCTTGACATAACTTTGTGCACGGTGATGTAATGCTCCAAAAAGTCTGGTTTAGGCAAAAAAGAGACGGTACTTATTAACAGGAAAGGAAACAAGCCTCTGTTTGACAACCAGTGGCTGAATATCAAGGAGAGCTTTCTTAGGAGAAAAAAAAGGTCGTTTATGACCATATGAATTACTATTATTTATTCAGAGGGAAGAAATGGCTGTTGAATTTTTAACTAGAATCAGCTGGTTGAGCAACCTACAAGGACCAGGTATTTGGGCATGGATTCCAGGTAGGTTCAGACAGGAAAGGCTCAAGTCTGCTCCCTGAGGGATCAATAAAACTACCAGAACATGAACGAGAGCTGGAACAAGAGTAGCCAGAAACGTTTCTCTGCGCTCCCCTTCCCCTAAATGTGGGAGAATCTACCAGAATAACATCACCCTGCTCCAGTAATCTGCTTTTTCTCTTTTTTTTTCCCATCTCCTGCATGTGCAACATGTGAAACCCTGGCTCTGTCACCCCCTCATCCCTTCAGCTCCAAATCCATGCAGCCAGGGCTGCATTCCAGCGGCGTGATCTGAAACCATATCCCTCTAAGTTCCTGAAGTATTCGGCATGTGTGCCTGTGGACTTGTGAACTTTTCCCTTTTACCTATCAGCAAGGCAGCTCCCTGCACCCTTTCCTTCCCTCCAACTCTCTGGAAGTAAGTGCTGGAGCCCTGATCTCCACTGAGTCATGGAAAGGTCTCCAGGGCAGCATCATGGCAAAATAGCTCCTTATCTATGGGATTTCCTTGCTGTGATGCTCATCCTGGGCTGACATTGGAAGTATTGGAGAGGATCACAGGGACCTCAGGTGGATTTGCAGATTAAAGCACATTTTGCTCACTTTTCTGGATGAGCTTGGCAGCCACCAGCTGATAGAGCATCCCTCCAGGTCAGGAAGAAGTTTTTTACCCTGAGGGTGGTAAAACACTGGCACAGGTTGCTCAGAAAGGTGTTGGATGCCCCATTCCTGGAATCATTCAGGATGAGGTTGGACGGGGCTCTGAGCAACCTAATCTAGTTGAAGATGTCTCTGCTCATTGCAGAGGTTTGGCCTAGGTGGCCTTGAAAGGTCCCTTCCAACCCAAACTATTTTCTGATTTTTGATGGTACCAAGCAGGAGAATTTGTCCAAGAGTGGCTTGAAGTCTCAAGGGTCAGTAGAGTTTGTGACAGGCCATGGAAGTGGCCAATGACAAATGCATTTTGGAAATGAGAGAGACACATCTAAGACACACCAAACTGCCACTGCGAATTGGTGCAACCCCTACATTAAAGGCATCAGCTGCAGGGAAGTAAGGGTTTTTATGTCCATGTCTTTAACAAATATGTCCAAAACGGCCTTCAGCTCAGATTTTTCAAGCCTTTCGCTTAAACTGTAGTCATTCCAGAAAGGGAGCAGAGAATCCAATTTCTAATCAACCTATATAACTCTATTTTTGCAAACCATATAGATGCTTGTATGTATGTGGCTTTTACGGAAGAGGAGGCCTGTGTGTCTATATATACTCATACATGATTACACATTGGACTCTTTCTCAGCTGCAAACTTAGATGCCAGTCTACTTTTACTTTCCCCTGCTTAATTACAAGATGAATTTGGTTCCTGGGGAGGTCAGTCTGACTGCAATGGTCACAGCCAGACATCTCGCAATGTCAAGCTTTCCCACGCACAGCTCTGCCAATGTCTCCCAGCCTTGACCTTGAAACACCCTCTGCCATTCCGAGCCCTCAGTCAAAGCTGAAAAATGTGCTGACACTGAAATCCCTGCTGTACACAGACATGCAATATTCAGAGACATTTCAGAACAATCCCCATAGTTTTGCCAGTGTGCTCCAAGGCTCCAGGTGCTGGGCAAGAGCTGGGAGAGCTGAGTGCTGTAATAATCATGTTTTGTCACTGTCTTGTCATTTAAACACTGACA
The DNA here is from genome assembly GCA_035041135.1 of Platyrinchus mystaceus. NCBI lineage: Eukaryota > Metazoa > Chordata > Aves > Passeriformes > Tyrannidae > Platyrinchus > Platyrinchus mystaceus. The sequence goes on along the minus strand of JAWWLV010000021.1, from coordinate 17,834,302 downwards.
CTTAAATCTGACCAAGTCCTATTTATCTCTATTGTAATCTAAAGCGGTCTGGTTAAATCTCAAACCCGTAATTCTGGTTATTTTTGATTTAGGGAGAAGTAGAAGGGCTGCAAGTCACAGGGTGACTCCAGTGATTTGGAAACCTGGGTTCATATCACTTGTCAGTCCCTGACAAATGCGCTTGCAATCTCAGGGTCCAACTGGAAACATTTGTCAGTGCCCCTTACATAATACCAGGTTTTATGGAAAAATTGAACCCTCCAGTACATGCAGAGGAAATTCCAGAGCGAGCCTACTGACAGACATGTCTTGGAAGTCAGTTAGTTATTTTGGCAGAGACCCAGGATTTTTTTTTTAACTCTGCTTCCCCACCACCCTTTAAATTTATTTATTTTTTTTTTAAAAAGGAGGATAAACTCTATTTGGAGCAGAGGGTCTTGAAACCCAGGAAATCCCACTGATTCTTCGATTTCAACTCTCCTAAGGATATTTGTTGTAAGTCGAAATGGTGCATGCAGAAAAAAAAATGCCATTTGTGATACAGAAAACTGCCAATAAGAGAAACATTTAGGCTGGATCTTTGGCCTTTGATGTATGAAAATTCAGTGGTTTCTTTGGTTGAATTGAGTAGTTACTAAACATTGCAATCTGGCTGGTAAGTCCTCAGCAGAAATGCGTTATAGCAGCTTAATGTGCGGTTTAAGGAAGGCAGAAATCTGATTTTACTGTGCAAGAGATGGAGCTGTACAGCCCGTGACTCAAAGGCTTTCACCTGGTGTTTAACTCAGAAGCTGAATCACCACAGGAATGAAGTGCCGAGAGCGTTGGGAAACTGGGAAACTGAATCAGCCCCAGCTCCAGGCAAAATGTGCACTAAGTCCCTGTGGATGTCCAAACAAAATTAGAGAAAGAGGTGTTTTCTAACGTGGTGTGGAAGAGGGCTGTGCCTGTGTTAGGGTTCAAATACACCAAATTGTTCTGTTATTCTGGAGAATAAGTTACTATATGTGTAGGAGTTTTTCAAGGTCATGTCCCTAAATCTCTGGTTTAAAAGACCTTTTCCACTGAATTCCTGTGGACTTTGTTCAGACACAGCATGGTTGCTGATTCCTGCGTCCTCATTTTCACAGAATCATAGAATGGTTTGGGTTGGAAGGGACCTTAAAGATCATCTTATTTCAACCCCTCTGGGATGACACCTTCCACTATCCTAGGTTGCTCCAAGCCCCATCCAACCTGGCCTTGGACTCTTCCAGGGATGGAGCAGCCACAGCTTCTCTGGGCAACCTGTG
>JAWWLV010000021.1:17788727-17832910 GCA_035041135.1 Platyrinchus mystaceus | reverse complement strand
TTGCTCCAAGCCCCATCCAACCTGGCCTTGGACTCTTCCAGGGATGGAGCAGCCACAGCTTCTCTGGGCAACCTGTGCCAGGGCCTCACCACTCCCACAGAGAAGAATTTATTCCTCATATCCAGTCTAGCCCTGCCCTCCTTCAGCTTAAAGCCATTCCCCCAGTCCAATAGGTCTAGGTCAGGGAAGTGTGAGCCTGAAAGATGAATACGCTGTAGGTACCAATGACTTCCAGCTGAAAGGGACATTTTCATCCTTTTCTGCTCTCAGCACATTCCTCACCTTGACCAGGAAGGGTGAGAGCAGCTCTCTCACCCTCCAAAAAGGGTCCTACAAAAGCCCTGATGCTGCCTGAGACGAACTGGCTGTGGCTGTCACTGCTCTGCGCCTGATCTTGGGTATCCAACAGCACCACAGGGGACCAAATATTGGAGCAAACACACAAGACACTTTTCATGGTTTCCTTGCTCCTCCACTCCAGCCTGGCCTGTGGCTTTTCTGACTCATCTTTGTAAACATCAGTCTCTGCAGTGCAGGACCGACCAAAGAGAAAAGGAAAGGGAAAAAAAAAAAGAGGAGAGAAATGGAGAAAAACGAACCCCTCCTCCCGCTTCCCACCACCACCCCTCACTTGTTATTGCATAGGATCTTCCTGGCCAGACTTGACCTGCAAACAGTGGTCACCAGTGAACCATCAAAGGCCTTTCACATCTCCAGCAGCTGCAGGGAGGGTTCCTGTAAGCACTCCTATCACTTTGACACCTCCATAGCCAACAACGCCAATTGTACACTGTCATGGGCTGGGTTTCAGGGACCACCTTCAATGCTTTGGCTCCAAAGAGCTGCTTTTTTCCAATTCATTGACACAGGGGGATATATATCTAAAAACTTGGCTGCAGCAGCGAGTGCATGCCTTGAGGATTACATAGCAAGTGAACTTTGTCAGTGTAAGCCCCAGTCAATAGGAGGAATTAAGTAGAAAGACCTCTATTGTTCCAGCCAGCCTTCTGAAGGCACTGATTGGCAGTAAAATGTCTTAAGTGACAGATGTAAAGTAAATATTGCCTATGCCAAGTCTCTATATTACTTTGATTACCCACCATCAGTCAATTTGTTCTTTCCCTTGCAACAATAGCGGCTGCTGTTACACTTTGGACCCCTCTGATGAAGCCTGAAGTATAATTGATTAACAAACTGAAAAGAAAGGTTACACAAATGACAGCAAAATGTATCTCAGAAGAAAAATGAGAGTATTGTCTCTGTGCATATGCACGCACCTTGCTATTAGGAACAGAATTATATGCCTTCAAAAACATACATTTATACACATTCACACACATATATCCCCTTAAACCAGCCAACTACCTCATTAAACATTAGGTCAGTATTTCCAATATCCCCATGGCTTTTACAATGGCAAAATGTCAGGAAGTACAAGGAAAACCAGAGTTCTGAGGTCGCCTTGTGAATGAAGGCAAAGCTGGGGATGAAAAGGCTGTTTGAGCAGGACATGCCTGGGGGATGGGATGAGCACAACTCCAAGCATTAGTAGAATTTCTCAGTTCCAGGGGTTACTTAAGGCACAAAATAACATCTCTTTTCCCTTTTATTTCTTCTAAAATTAACAGGTGCTCACAACAATGAAAGTCCTTTTGTATTACTTACATGATAGGGGAGGGCAATGAATTTTAAGCTCCCTCAAGGTGAAGGAAAACAATATTTTTTGGAGGAGAAAAATGCACACACTCACTGGAGGGTGAGTTCCTAAAGGCCTCTAGCCCTAAATCTTCTTTCCACTAAACACGACAGCAAATTTAGGGCTCAAAGCATTTAGCCATGTGCACAGAGGTAAGAATGGCCACATAGGATCATGATTTCTTCCTCTGACAGACCAGTAACAGGCACTAGGGAAATACCAAAGGAAAAAAAAACCCTAGGATCAGTGTCTTGAATATCTCCCAGTTTATTGCCAGTCCAGCACGGGGATTTCCTCTCCTGGAAGGCTGCATGTGTGTCCTTGCTGTTCATGGCCACTGATGGATACATCCCACAGGGATGTCTCTAAATGCTTTTTCAAGCCATGATCCTGTGGCAACAAGTGTGGATTGAACAGAACAATCCTTTCTGGATTTGTGCTTAAGGCCTGCTATGTGCTGATGTCACTGTGTGCCCCAAGGTCAGCATGAGCCCAGGGGGTTCCCGTCCTGCTCCTCTGGTGACCCTGAGGTGGGGCAGCTGCCTTGTCCCAGGGGCACACAGGGCTCTGGGCCACCCCTTGGACTGTCTATAAAAGTGTGTGACACAGAGCTGTAACTTTGAAATATAAGGACAGGAGTGTAGAAGCAGCTTCTGAAGGGCTGTTCGATCTCAGAAACCTCTCTGCAGTGAAAGCCCACCATGCTCTGTTAGTTGGGGGTACTGGCTGCTTTTTGACCCCATATTTTTATTTCTGGTTTAGTCCAGCAAACATCACCAAGTGAATCATGAACATCATGTACCTTCTTAACAATACTGAAAATGAAGTGTATTTCAAGATTAATTTTACATTTCCAGTCCCTCTCATGAGTTGGTTTGGGATGAGCCATCCTAGACAGTGGAACCAAATTTATCTGACAGTAGTTTTATACCCTTTCTCAGGCCTTGCAGCCTTGGTTCAGCACATGCCTGAGTAATGGAGATAAACCCCTTCAGATTTCATGGTGTTCTTGCTCTTTTCCCACAGTTACTGTGTTTGTGATAAATAGGTTTATCCTTTGATAAATAGGTTTCCCAATTTCCCCTAACACATGAGGGACCAGGACAGTGACAGGCTGAGGAGACAACATGGTAAGAGAAAGATAAATCTGGGAATACTAATAGAGCAAGGCCAGGCTGGATGAACAACCTGGTCTAGTGGAGGGTGTCCCTTCCCGTCAGGGTGGTTGGAACAAAATGAGATTTAAGGTCCTTCCAACCCAAACCATCCTGTGACTCTACGAAATCAGAAGGAAAAGCAGGCACGGGAGAGCCCTTTGGAAACAAGATTAGATGCTGTCCTACAAGTCCTGCTCACCCATTGTGCCTGAGCCCCCGAGAGTCTTCTCACAGCTGTTGTGAACAAAATGAATTTTCGTGGATCTTTCTCTCTTTAAAGTTGGGAACCTCAGAATTTTCCAGAAAGCTTCAGAGGTTCAGGAGAGCTGTAGAAACTCCATCTCTACATGGCAATATCACCTCTGCAAGGAGGGGTTGACCATTTCCCATGGGGGAAAGGACTCCAAGTAATATTCTATGGACCTATAACTCATAATATCTCCTTGGCTTTCCCTCTGAGAGGAGGTAATACTGGAAATTACATAAAAATGAAGCTTCTCTCTGATTTTAAACAAAGGCACCACATTGGCATTTGTGCCAAGACAGCTTTAGTAGCTTTAATGCTTCTGCTCCACCACTAATAACTGCCTGGTTACTGCATATATTTTGGTTCATACTTGTCAAATCAAGTTACAGAATTAGCTGGAGTGCCTGATATGTGTATTTTTGGAATTACTTTTATGGTAAAATCATTAAGGCCACCCACTAACCAACATATGATCTCCCTACTGGCTTGGCTTTGGTTAGAGGTATTACAAATAAGAATTTAAACATTTTCCTGAAATAGTTATTGTTCAGTGACCTTCAGCAGCAGATGGCCACGGCAGCAAGCACTTATTTACGGCTTCTGTGTGGTAGAAATGCTTAATTAATTTGTTGAAAACTTTTTTTCCAGCCAAACTGGGAGCCCAAATGGCTCTAGAAATGGTTGATTAGGTGGCCCCAGCCTTCCTTGCTGGCAGATGTGTGGCAACCCAGAGAGATGTGAAGTGTGAAGAAATAACTTGCTGAACAGTTTTATTCTAGGTGGGTGAATTTCTTCTCCCTGTTTTGTGGGTGGCTCCATTTTTCTTATGGCCCATACACCCAAGGAGAATTAGGAGAGGGAGGGAACACGACAGTTTTCATCAAAGTTCAGACAGATTTCCTCTGAAATGGGCTCTCCAGGGGACGGCCCCGTGCAGTGAAAAATGGCTGCGAGTTCATATAAATAAAAGGGCCGTGTGCCAGAGCAAACAGAGTCACACAGCTCTGCCTGAGACAAGGAATTCTGCCCCAATTCCTGTCCTTCTCAGGCCCAGACACCAAAATCTAGTTTTATTCTGGCAAACACCACAACTGAGCACGGCGAACATGCTTTGCCACCTTCAAAGATGCATCTGTGCACTGAAGAAAGAAAGAAAGGTGAGCCCAGATTGGACATTTCTTTTCCCTTTCTTCCTGCTAGAAAGGGACTGGCTCAAGGAGGATGCTTCTGTATGTCCCATGGGGTATTTTCCTTATTTGTTTCTCTCTGAGAAAACTGGTAAAGGAGGACAAGAATTCGCAGCTGCAACACTGTTCCTTGCTTTGTTGTTGGGGATTTTTGATGACATATGAAGATGCTGGAGGTGACAGGACAAGAAATACATCTGAATTACCAAACAGGAAGGTAAAGAGCAATTTTTTTAGCCCATATTCTTGCACTACCTGCCACAATGGTGTCTGCAGTCATGTCTGAGGCTCCTAGTGTGTGTTGGGAAAATAAAAACATAATTAAGATCAAAATCCTGATTTGCTGACATGAAGCACTAAATCACTCACATGCACACTTCTGAACAGGAGAGTGTGGAGGATCATTATTTTCCAAGATTAAAGGCCAGAATTGGTGCTCCTTGGAAAGGTATTGCAGTCACAACTGCTCAGGAAAACTTTAGCACCTTCCCAAATCCAAGGAAAATAATATATTCCTACTAGAGCTCAACCCAAGCAGATGTTGGGCATGAGCATGAAACAGATTTTTGAAATAATAATCAACCTCAGATTCTGGGAGCCTACAAAAAAGATGGGGAGAGACTTTTTGCGAGGCCATGTAGGGATAGGACAAAGGGGAATGGGTTTAAACTGAAAGGCAGCAGGTTTAGATTGGATACTGGGGAAAAATTCTTTACTATGAGGCCCTGGCACAGGTTGCCCAGAGAAGCTGTGGCTGTCCCTGGATCCCTGGAAGTGTTCAAGGCCAGGCTTGGAACAACCTGGGATAGTGGAAGGTGTCCCTGCCCATGGTGGGGAGTGGAAGAGATGATCTTTAAGGTCCCTTCCAACCCAAACCATTCCATGATTCTATGATTAATGTTTTTTATATTCACAAGGCTTCAGTGGAGTAATCCCACAATTTATTTACAGTCTAAATATTAGGACACCTGGCTGGCAGAGTTTTGGTTTATATTCCAGTGCAGTGGGTGAGTAGGGAGTACTTCTTTCATTCTTCTTCATGCCAATACGATGAGCTGGACGCAGCCATGACAAGTGGAAGCAACTGGAGAGTTCAGCCACAGTAGGGTGACAGAAGAGCAGGCTCAGCACTCTGTCCCTGCTGGGCTCAATGGATGCCTTGGGCTGTGCTATTCCAAGTCTGTGTGGATCTACTGGGAAGTGAGGAAGAGTTTGGAGAAAAGAGTTTCAAAAATTGCAGATTTTGCAGTTGTGGGCAGTTGAGCTCCCAGGTTCTGACTGTAACTCCATTCCATTGTGGCAGGGAGCATTTCTTAGCCTTCATTGTGCCAGACAGCAATTGGTTGATTTAATTCTATGTTATAACCCTTCGTTATACCTAAATATATCAAGAACATGGACCTCAGCATTCCAGAGTCATAACTCATGTCAGGCTAACCGAAGTGGGCAGATTTAGCTTCTGATGGCTCTCAATCCATCCCAAAGGTCACTGCAATCTCCAGGGTCTGAGGAAACCCACAGTTGCTGCAATGTCTATTTTCTCTGAAATACAGAAAAAAACCTCTTTTCTTGAAAAAGAAGCCTTTATATGTGTGTATATATATATATACATATATTTCTTCCCCTCAGCCCAGGTGATCTGTAATCCCACATTTCTGAGGGAAAGGAAATAAAACCAAAAGAATAAGTATCAGACAAGCCAAGCAGCCTGGTCTTCATTAAGCAAACACTGTCCACCAAGTCCTTCTGGGTGCATCTACTCCATGAAGGGGCTGAAATTCAGAACAGCAGACTGGAAATGAAACACGAACTGTAACTTTATTTTTGGTGAAATTAATACAACTTGACTTGTTGGGATTCTATGTGTCAACAGCAACAAGAAATTAAAAATATGAGCATGGACCAGAGACTGCCTGTTTTCCTGGAAAAAAAAAAAAAAAAAAGGAAAAATAAATAGAAAGGAGACTGTCCTTAAAATATGGTGCTGATTAAGAGTTCTTGTGTGAGCTCCTTGAGAGGTTGCATGAGCAGAAGGATAAAGGGTGTTTGTGCTTCACAAGGAAAATATTTAGACCTTGTACATAACCAAAGCTGAGAAAAATTGTTCAAGGTCTAAATAGCGTGACTACATGAATTAGGCTGATGGCTGTTCTGGTGGGCAAAGGGAATATTTGTTGAGGTGAACTGAGGACTGCTCTCACTCTGTAAAACAGATCTGCACCAGGGCAAGGGGAGTATAAAACTCTGCCTTTGTAGTAAAGCCACATGCCACTGGGAGTCATCAGTGTTTTTGCCTAATTTTATAGCAAACTGCAAAAAAAATGGTTCTTCTTCCTCTTGTTGAAGAGTCTTCCTCTCCTCACAGGAGGGTAGCACGTGCTCATATTTTTTTTCCTTCTAGAAGTGCAGTGTCTAAAATGAAGGTCTGGTAAAGGGAGAGATATAAAGGAAGAATTAGGAATTTAGGAGAAATTTCTTCACAGAAAGGCTGATTAGATATTGGAATGGACTACCCAGAGAGGTGGTGGAGTCATCTTTTCTGGAGGTATTTAAGGAAAGACTGGACCCTCAGTGCCATGGTCTAGTTGACGTGTGGTGTTTGGTCAAATGTTGGACTCGATGATCTCAGAGGTCTTTTCAACCTAATTGACTCTGTGATTCTGATTCTGTAAATTAAATATTATATGTGAATGTAAAGGGGAAAATATGTAAATATGTAAATGACTGTGCAGTTGCATCTTGTTCCTGAAACACTTCCATTGTTCGTTGGCTCTTCTGAGCTGCTCCTGCTTTTTCCTGGGGCAGACGGGAGCCCCCCCACTGCTAAGACAAAACCAGAGGGTGTCAGAGGGAAATCAGAGGCACAAAGATCCTCTTTTTGTTAAGCAGGAGAAAGGTGGGTATGATAAAGAGAGGTTTCTGTGCAAATTATCTCAGTGGTGAGCAAAGCACAGCCTCCTGGCCCTGCAGAGGGGACTGTTCAGGCGTGTAGCCCATCATGGTGCTGACAAGTCTGTAGAAGGAGAACTGGAAATGCATCAGGGAGTCAGAAAGCTTCTAAACCAGCACTACGAGCCAGAGGATGATGGAAAGGGAGCTGAGATTTCATTCCCTAGCCCTGGGGCTGCATGACAGCTCACGCTTGACCCTCACTGATAGAGCTGGAGGAGTGTTAATCACCACCACTCTGCACCAAGGACTTACCCAGAGCTTTGCCCTTGAATCAGCTGCTTCCAATGTGAATGTTCCTGCTGCACCTGCTGCCTGGGCAGCAATCCTTGGAAGAAAGACAAGGGTTGCTGGAAGGGTCAGTGAGATCTCAGACAGCAAGAACTATACTTGCCAGAGCTCCCCCATAAAGCCTTTTCAAGCAGTGATCATACAAAAAGTCTGGTAGGGCTGTGATGTGGGTCCCTCATTGCCTTATTTGAATGGCTGGGGCAGCTCATTTTCCTTCAGCCCTGGGCAAGTTGATCATGTCTCTCCACTGCTCCACCAGAACAGATTCCTCCCTTCCAGAGCCCATTTTTCTTGTGATTTCCTACCATAAACCAGTCAAACCTTGTTCTGTGTTAAACAAAGCAGCTGCACTAAAAAGACATAAAAATGAGCGACATATTACACATATATGAATGCACACTATAAAAGGATTCAAATGGACCAAGATTTTCATTAAATAAAAAAGCCACAATATTTAACAGTCTGGCAGCTTCCACCTGCTGTCTTGCTCGGCAAGATGTTTTTCTGAGGTTTAGTCATGGACAAAAGTTTTATTAAACAGAAGTGAAGGGGAGAAAATCCAGCCCTTGGTACCCTCACATGCAAATGCTGTGTGCAGTGCAGTCCCCACATATTAATGCTGTCGTTTCAAGAAGCTTCAGTCACACACTGCTCCTTCCCATTTGCAGTCTGCAGGATACCCTGTTGGCAGAAGTCCTTTTTTTGAGAAGCAGTAACGTCAGGCTTTAATCTTTTCAAGTCATGGTTGAAATGAAAAAAAAAAAAAAAAGAATGTGAAAAAAATAAAGCTAACATGGTTACTAGAGCTGAGATTGGGAACAAGAGAGAAAGAGAGGCAGATGCCAAGACATGATGAGAAAATTCTGTTTCTTCTGCCCACTGCTTGTACTGAGACTCAGGTTCCTGTAAGAGTGGAACTGAAACCAATTAAAGCAGGTTTTGAACATGTTCATAGCTAAGTCTTGCATGACAGGACATGCAGACAGCATGAGGCAGACCATCACACTCTATCTTGGAGCTGATTTCCAGCAAAGTCACTGGGAGCCTTTGCACCAATGGCTGAGAGTGACAGATCCAGTCCAACCTCATCCCAGGAATCTCAATGCACATGATTGAGTGAGTGAGTGATGCTCTTGGGGATCTCTCACACCACAGTGGATGCAGGGGTGATGTCAAAAAGGATCTTTCCGAGGCAGAAACTCAGGCATTTGTGCAAAGGACTGACTGATTTGGATCTTCATGTTAATGTTCAGATTTGAGTGAAAGAACTTGGAAAGACACCTCCACCCCCCCCCAAGTCTGCTTTTCATGTGGCCCAATTCCTGTCAGTTTGTCATCTTTCTTAGGAAAACCTTTCTCATCATTCCAAGGACGCTCGAGTGAAGAGGTTAACAGGAATCAAGGATTACAGAGACATCTGGCTTTAGAAAGCCCCAAACACTTCAACTTGAGCCTTGGCAGAAAGCTGGGGTTCACTGGGGAGGAGAGCTTAGAGATTGATTGCAGATCCTGGAGTGCCGGCGCCAAGACCTGATGCTACGGTTTGGATGCCTAAGGAATATTGTACAAGTGTTTCAGTGATCAGTGTCCTGAACAAACTTCTTTGTCAGAAAGCTGCTATTTAAATACACACGTGACAGAAAACGAAGTTTGCCAAAATGTTTTCCAATCTCCAATGTGCTCCAAGCAAGGAGATGTTTGGGAAGCTTGTTTTACTACCTGTGCCTTCGCCTCTGATGGGTGACAAAGACAGCTGGAGCACTAAGGATGAAAGGCAGAGAGATTTCTTTCAGTATGTGTGAGTTGTTTTTTAAGTTTCTGTGCTCCATTAAACGGCTCCCAGAGGGGCCATGCAAATCTAATGGCTAATTTGACAAGCTTGAATGAGTCATCTTTCAAAACCATTATTGTACAAAATGTAACATGGTTTGGAACCGTCTCCCGTCTTTGTAAAGTGATATTGCTTCTTTTTGCCCTTTTCTTGAATCAAAGGCAGATGCAAATGTCAATGTTTCCATGCCTATACGATGCACACATGCAAGATGCCTCCCCCTTATGCACTGGGATCAGCAGCTGGAGCTACAGACTCTTTGCAGACAGTGATACATAGGTAAAGATCCACTCAGTGTTCTCTTCCAAGGCCATCTTTCCGAGGAAATAACTGCAGATGAAAAGCATACAATTTATTTTTCAGTGTATTTTGCCGTTAGTGCAAAAATAAATTGTGGTGTATAAGTGGAGAGGGTTGGAGAACAGGTGGTGCTGAAGCAGCCAGTGGAACCTACGGAATACTGAGAGGCATTTCATTGCTGCCAATCCATGACGAGCTCAATGCTACATTAGTGTGGTGTAGCTTTTGGACCTCCAAAAGGAAGTGTGTAGCAAATTCCTTCGGAGTTGAATGGAATAAGAGGGAAAAGGAGGAAGTGCTGAGTGTTTGGTTGAGGAATACCACTTGTCCCGAGCATAAAAGAGAAGTCATCAAGGGAAAGGAAAAGCAGACTAGTGCTTTTTCAAAGGAAAAAGCCATGAAGCAGTGAGGGGAGGGGGGGGGACTTCTGGATATCTCAGTGTAAAATACAGTTCTGGCTTGCACATTGCCCTTGCCAGATGTTAGTGCAGAGGGTCTAAGTAGGTAGAGCCAGAACTGTGAAATCAAAGAGCTGCTTAAAAGACAACCTCAAGGTTGCAGGTGCTGACAGAGGGGTTGCAAAGGCAGAGGCACAAATGGGGCCCTGACAGAGAGGAGGTAGAAAGAGGTGAGTTTGATTGTGTGGCAGGTGACCAAGACCTCAATAGTGCTGGTTTGAAAAGAACAAGCTGAACTTGATGAGCAACTGTTAAATGGGAGGAACAAGTAAAGGAGGAGAAGAGCAGATTGGGATATTTGTCCAGAACAAGAGGAGACTGTGTGACCAGGGCTTTTAGTAGGAAGCACATGGAGAAAGAGGAAGACACAAGCTCCAAGGCTTCAGCAAACATGGAGATGAAGGACGTTGAATATGTGATGTTAAAAATCCTGGGAGAACTAGAAGAGCTTGAAGACTTGGATGAGTAATTCCATGAGAAACAAGCCAAAGAGGAGGTGAAGAATATCGAGGAAATGAAGTGCCAGCAATAGAAATGGCACAACAAAGAAACATCTCCATGTCCAAAGTTATTTCCAAGAAACCCAGACTGAGAGCAGAGCCAAACCTGCAGAATAATTGCCTCCAAAATATTATCTGTGTGAACAGTTAACCACAAATAGAGCAATCTGAAACACAAAACAATGTACCCACTGCTCTTGCTTCACCAGTAAGGAAAGGCAGTTTTACCCTGCCAGCCACATCTGGTTGTTTTTCTTGAACATCTGGAATTCCCAATGAGTGGAACAGGAGGGGTTAATCCGTCCTTCTGTTTTGCAACTGGATTAGCCAGCTCAGTTCATTCCTGTCCCTGCACCTCCTCAGTGGCACTGCAGTGTGTTTATAAAAATAGCAAACAAATCATTTGACAGCAAGGGTTGGAAGTAAAAATTAAAAATGCCATACTTTCCCTATTAAATTTTGATAGTCTCCCAAAGGCTTTCAATATATTGCACACGTCCAAGCTCTACCGCAGAATAATTGAATCATGAAGACTAATTCCATGTGTCTTCCGAGCCCCTACGTGAGTCAGGGATTGCTGAGAGTCCAGATCCTCGTGGCACAGTTACCTTGGAATTTCCCCAAGTGGATGGGAAAGCAGCACACATCCTCTTGCAGCCCAAGGGGCATCTCCTGCAATGGGGGCTCTTCAGTGGGTTCAATAGTTTTTTTTCAAATAAGGTTTTTCTTTGCATGGCTCAGATATTTTAAAACTTATCAAATAATCATTGACAAATAATTTCTTGCTAACAGCCAGAAAAACAATTTTATCAGCTCTTTGCAGTCTGTGCTTGGGGTATTCTCAGGTGAGGTGAGCTGGCATGGGGTAGCTGCACTAGATCCATGGGACAGTGGTGATGGATCTATAAACTGCCCAGGGCCATCCTCCAATATTTCCTTTGTTTGAGACATTGGGTTGAGCTGAGTTTCAGACTCTGGAAAGCGGTCTCTGGCTGAGCTTAGTCAACAGATGCGAGTTCCCAGATCTGTTAGGGAAAAATTGGCTGGATTCAAGTATTTTTAGCCCTGGTCTTGTGTATGGGTCCTGTACAGAAGAAAAAGGTGAAAATAATGATGGCAGGGTTATAAAAAGCTGCTATGTCTGGGTAGAGCCAGTTCAGTGACACCAGTGGGAAACCCATGAGAGAGAGACTTCCACAGAGATTCTCCAATGATGATCAGCAAAGCTCAGTCTCTCTCTTAGATGAACTTGTTGTATCCGTAAAGGATGATAAATGAGACAAAATCAAAGTAAGAAAACATCAGCAGTTACGTTACAGTCGAGAGGATCGTGTTCCATAAATCCAAGTTTTGTAGGTTCAAAGCCAAAACAAGGAGTGGGACTTCCCTTCCCTTAGATTCCTAATGAAGTAAAACATTACAAACATCTCCAGCTGATCCTGCTCCGGAGAGACTTTGGACTTTCCCTAAAGAAGGCGGGGGTGTCGTTTTTACGGGCAATATAAAGGTTCTTCACATTAGAAAGTCTGAGGGAAGCTTTGGCTTCGATCTGAAAGCTCTGCTGCTTTATTCCAGAGATGACAACACCCAAATACAATGTGTTTGCAATAGCAACACTGCTGGTTAACGGGACAACCAAACTCTCTCTTGGAATCTGACTTTTTTTCATTGATTTCACTGAACTCAGAACATGGAATATCTCTTTTCTGAATAGCTCTTTTTTTCCTATGTATTTCTGAATAAGAAAAGCCTGTACTTGACGCAAAACCTCATAGAATATTTTGTGTGTGTGTGCCTTATGGTCTTCGTGATTGTTTCAAAGGAATTTCACCTGTAGCCACACAATGCCTGAGGCTCTAAGTGTTGGATGCTCCATTGTAGACAGGGTTAAGCTTTTTCCACGAAAGCATTTAACCCTCTTGAATGCTGAAATGTAACCCAAACACCACTAGTTTTCCCAAAAACAGGAGTGCACTTCACTGATTTAATTTCTGCATTTGTTATCATGAAATGCAAGTAATTACAGCTTTGACCTCTTGGGTAGGGGCCAAGCTATAAGTGTAAGAGGTAAACACAATAAATAAATACATGTAAAATACGATCTCCCAGCTCTGAAAAGAGTAAGCATTTGCTGCATTTCCAAAGCAGTTGTGAGAGAGTGAGCTGAACACTCCTTCACTTCATAGAGTCACTGGTTTTAGTTACTAGAATAATAATGCAGGGACTGTAAATAGGGTTTATGACTTTTTATGAGAAAGCCATGTGATGCTTTTACAACTCTCACAAGTAATAAATGTCTACATCAATTTGATTGTTTTATGTGGGTTTTCTTCTTGCTTTATGCCATGGAATGAGCTGCACTTCACTGGAAGTCCACTTGAAATTCTGACTTTTCAAAATTTGGTTTAGTGCCAAATCAGGAAAAAAACTTTTGAAAACCACATTTTTTTCTTCAACCACATAAAAAAAATTATTTGGAATGAAATAAAATAGCCTCTTCTGATAAAACCAAATCAGAACAAAATAGCTTCCTTTTTAACCTACATTATTCAAAGCATAAAATTAAATCACTTTTGTTATGAAAAGACACTTAGGACAAAAAATCAAGTCATTTCACTCCAACAAAATCCAAACACAATACTTCAAGCTAGTCAAAACAAATCTGTTTAAAAAGCTGAAATAAAACTTCACTGACAACAACATATTCTGATCGGAAGTCTTGATTTCAACTGGATGGCATTTTCCATGGAAAAATTGCCAGGGAAAGGTTTTTTCCCTGCTAGCTCTGATCTGATGTTATTATGTACAGCAGTGCTTGGAGTTCAAAATTAGAGCACATTTTGAGGTCTCACAGAACTTCTTTTCTCCAACTCCAGCACCACTTCTGGGCTTTGCCAGCTGTGATTTAGAGCACCAAGCAATGGAAAATACCCACCAGCAACCACGGTGTTCCTGCAGAGGGTTAGTCAATTGGTAAATGTCACTTAGAGGACACTGGCATGGGTTAGTCCCACCAGGAAGCTCCCCAGGAGGGTCCATGGTTACCTCCTTAGAAGGAAACAGTCTGTGGATACTCCCCCCAAACACCCCTACCGTGTTTTTTTCCCGTGTCCCAGCAAATTCCACATAAAGAAGTGGGAAACGAGAACAGAGCTTCTGGAAACAGGGACAGAACTTCTCTTTCCTCTCATTTGATGAAACCCACTAGATCTGCTACCAACAGGGCATTATGGGCATCGATGGTAACTGATACTAGAGGAATTTTACTGTTCACTGCTAAAATCAGTGCAACTGGATTCCACTACTGCTCTGCAGCTCTGAATATGCTGACAATAAAGGGACTTCAAATTACAACTCATTAAAATTGGTGGGGAGCCTGCAAACATACAGAGACATGTACAGGAAAATCATTAGGGTCTATACAAAGACATTTTGTTATGGTTATATCAGGGAAAGTGGCATCAAAGTAGGGTTTATGCTTTGGACCAAGACCAGTAGGGTATTTGGTGGACCTGAGCTCTTATAGAGTTATAACATCATATCACCTATCACTAAATACATCTGTCTGGGAAGGAGACACAGCTGTTTGCAAAAGCAAACTTGTGTTGATGCAGAAAATTCCAGGAGTTTGCGAACTTGTGCACACCTTTGAGTACTCAGAGCGAGTGCTGCTGAGGCAGGTCTCAAGTCACATGTCAATCTGACTCCACATGATGTCAGGTCTGAGAGAAGAGTTTACTAAGACTTGGAGCTTCTTCCTGCAGAAAGTAAATATTTGCCTTCATGAGATCAGAGTTTTCTGCGCAAATGTTGGTAGATGAGGTGACCCTTGGCACCGGCACATCCCCCCTGGCCTCAAGGTGAACCTGCTGCTCCACAACATCCTTCACTCTGCTCAAAGGCACAAGGATGCTGGGAGAGACCATCACTGCCCCAAGTTGCTTCATGGAGCAACTGTCCAGAAAACATCCTTGGAATAGTGTGACAGCCCAGGTGACCTGGAGGATCCCACACTTTCATGGAAGTCTCAGCTACTGCTCAAGCCAGAGCCCTTAAGATGCCATGAAAGGCAGCAAAGGGTCACAGGGAAAGATGAGCATTGTGGGTGGGAGAGAAATAGCCCAAAACAAATGGAAAAAACTGTCAAAACATTTATAGACTCCCTGATAATTTAACCAGGGTGGGGAGGATCAATTTACAGATACTGTCTC
Organism: Platyrinchus mystaceus; assembly: GCA_035041135.1. Classification (NCBI taxonomy): domain Eukaryota; kingdom Metazoa; phylum Chordata; class Aves; order Passeriformes; family Tyrannidae; genus Platyrinchus; species Platyrinchus mystaceus. Next base: position 17,818,083 of record JAWWLV010000021.1, on the reverse strand, counting down.
CTTCTCTCCTCACTTCTCCCCGCAAGAAAATAAATGATGAACTGAAAAGGGGAGCGAGCGAGAGAGTAAGTTTCGGAGAGAGTAGCCAAGAGTTTTATTACAAGCCTGTTCCTCATTAAGGCCTTAGCAGCCTCACACACAAAAGCTAATTACTGTTTTTATGTCATGTTATTTTGATTCATATTTCCTGTCTGGAAAACAGACGGGAGTTTTGGGCAGACAGCCAAGGCGAGGGCCACGGTGCAGCGCGAGCGGGAACCTGCCCCAGCCGTGGAACAGAGGAGACAAGGGCCTTATTTTTATATAATTTTTTTTTTTAATTTTTTTTTTGTTATTTTGAGGAGGAAATGGGAACTTTCCATGTAGGCGTAGTTTGCTCCCAAAAAACTGTTGTTCTCCAGGGGTAGTGGAAAGAAAGAGATGTGCCATGGCTCGTTTCTGGTCAGGAAGTGCCCCTGCAGACAGGGACGTGTGGCTTTCCAGGCCTGGTCACGGCTGGTGTTACCCATGCTGGACAAAAGGGAAAGTGATGGCTTCACAAGCAGGGCAGCTTTTAGGAAATAAATGAATTCTCCAAGGACCAAAATGTTATTTTCATCCCTCTTATCCACACAGGGATAGCACGTGGTGATCTCCATGGGGCTGTGTCTAAGTGCTGCGGGAGGGAAAACACAAACAACTCCCCACTGCTGATGCTCCAGGTTTCCATGAGGTGGCAGCAAGAAAAAAAAAAAAAGATCCTGTGAACTACCTCTCTCCTCCACAAGAATTTAATCCCAGAGTATTTTCTGTCTACATTAATATATCACCCTTATTTATACCCTCATTTCAACAGCATCTGGGTGCCTTACAAGAAGACGCCAAGCCTTCCTCTTTTCCCACCTTCAAGGAATAGAGCAAATTTATACTTTTGGAGAGAAAGAACAGACTAAATGAATTGTCTGAGGCCACACTATTTTACTTTTCATCCAATCAATTAAAAAGCCATCTCAGTCTCAGCAGCAGTGGAGTTCTTATTCTGGACTATAATATTCCAGACTCTCTAAATACAAAGATACTGTGCAAATTTTAGATGAGAAATGGTGATAATTAGGAAATTACTGGTCAGAGTTATTAGAGTTAATCAGCTATAAATAGGTAATAAAAATATCTCCTATAAAAATTAAAAGAAGTTATATAATCCATAATTAATCATTCCACTGCTGAATGTCACCTCTGTTTCTGTTTGCTTATTTTCTGCATGTTTCTTGTTCAAGTTGAATAATTAATTACTTCTACTGAGTTAAAAAAAAAAAAAACAGTTTAAATATATTATTCAAAATTCATGGAGTTCTAACTGGACAAACAGATCACAAGAAAGCTTCATTTTTTTTTCCTGACCTGAGTAGCAGAATTTCAATTCAACAACTCACAGATTAAACTTTCCAAGTACACATTCCACCACTACCTGTTGCCTTGCAAGGTATATGGCCTGGAAACTCATCCCTTAGGCTTGTGATGAAGAGCAGGGATATGAACAATTTCTAAAAGGGTTCTTTTTTGAAAATGTATTTATTATGGAAATTTTCTACTTCTTTCTTTTCTTCTTGCCAATGCTGCTAAAAACACTATATGTAATAAACTCATTCAGGCTATAGAAAGTACATTACAATGCTTGAGGCAGAAATAAGCTTTGCTCAGAAGACTAAGAATAGGTGGAGGACCAGGATGAAGCAAAATCCCAGCATAACCCACGGCAAAATAACTTTCATATTCCCAGAGTCTTCTATCACTCCTTTCTAGCCCTTCTAGCCATGGTGTTTGATGGCATCGTGGACTTTTGGACCAGGGAGTTGGATTTCCCTCTTAATCCCAATGCATGGCTCAGTGCTGCTGCCAAATTTTTACCCTCTTCCAACCAAAGGAGAAAAGGTGTCATCTAGGGGACCTTTTTCTGTAATCTGCAAGTTTACATGTCTAAGCTAATCTCTAGAGGAATTTAATCTGTTTTTTTTTTTTTTTCATTCTCCACTGAAATGTTTCATATCTAGGATGGAGTTCACGAGCTTTTGACCAAGTCCTTGGACAAACCATAAACTCGAATATTTGATGGGCAAAATATTCAATTACCTGAACATCAGGTGCCATATTCTCACATTTTCCCTAAAACAGTAGGAGATCTCTAATGTTTTATAGTGTTTCTGACTCTTACATGGAGATGCAATCAATGTATCACCTCACTGTGCCCATGTTTTGAAGGTGCAGTGTCATGGCTCTTGTAGGCAAAGCTCATCCTTCCCCTTGGTCCCTCAAATCCCTGCCTGCTCCCTGCCAGCCTCCTGCCAGCAGAGACAGGGAACTTCCACGTGCAGAGGAGACATCCCACGGAGGTGACGTGGATCTCTTGAGCGGTAAACAGGTAGAAACAGTAAGAATCTAGAAAAGAAACATTACAAAGATCAGTGCTGCAAATATTACATCACAAAAATTAATATTTGACCCATGTAGATGTTTTCTGGAGTTTGAGCCTTCACCCACCTTGGAGACACCACAATATCTTCTAAACCCCTTCCTCGGCGATCCGATCAAGAGGAAAACTAAAATATTTTACACCAGAGGAAGTAAACAGGGGGTTTCTTGGTCTCCCCCCCCATTTATGTATTTATTTATTCATTTATTTATTTTCTCAGCTACTCCTGCTGCTCATTCCTCCCTTCTGCCCTTGCCATCTCCCACCCTGGCAGTTTCCTGACCCTTTGCAGCCTCAGCTCTCGGTGCTGCTCGGGGCGAGCGAGTGCTTTACGAGCAAGCTCCAACACAGCGAAACATGGGGCTGCACAAAGAGAGAACTCTGGTTAACTTTAATTAAGTTTGCATTACTTTTCCCAGTAGGACCTCAAATTTAATGGTATTACGTTTTAAACTGTTTGGCAAGTCTTGAGAAAACAGTTTAGTGCATTTCACTAATAAAAACAAAAGCCGTGTAATAAACCGAGCCTCTGTTGAACCAAAATAAGAAGACATTGATCCTTCTGAGCGTGCAGAAATTTCTTTTGAAAGATGACACTGTTGACTGTGTGCCGGGACTGAGGATTCTTTCCCAGTTTGTCCTTGTTTTCTCCTGACTCAAGCAAAATTGCCATCCTTAGAGATGAAAATAAGCATTGATTGTTGGGATGATTGTGAACCTGACTCGAGAAAGAGGGCACGAATTTCAACAGCACCTTAGAGTCACAGTATTTCAATTTTTTTTTTTTTTTTTTTTTTTTTTTTTGAGACCCATAAAAATTATCCTCTGCTTGGGATCATAACAGGGAGGAGGGGAATAAGGAAAGCTGCCCTTCTTGCAGCCTGCTCCCCTCCCTCCTGCCCTGTGAAGCACAGAGCCCTGGAATGGGACAGAGGAGCTCATTTAGAGGTCAGAAACACCAAATGTAACCACTGGATGACACCCCAGCTATCACCACTTACCCTATACTGGGAACAGGAAATAGCTGGAGGCTTCGGATGTCACTTCTGGTAAATGCTGACTTGTTAGTGGTGACTAAGAACCTGGTCCAAAGCCCACTGAAGTCAACAGAAAAGGTGTCCCCTGACTTCAGTGACCTTTGGATGAGTCTCTGACACACTGGAGCTGCAATTCCAACAGCTCTGTTGGAAAAAGAAAGGAGACGGGCTCACTGGCAGGAACGTGCTCCATCTCTGGCAGTGGGTAAATGCAGATTTAGTGACCTTGTTAACAGGTCAAAAATGGCCTCAGTTGTTGGAAAGGACAGAAAAAGAGACCTTAGAGCTTTATTTAATCACCTGAAACCACTGCAGAGTAATGGCAAGGCATAAAGATGGTTTGGCTGTTGCTGCTGCCTGACTTGTCCATGCTGTGCAATCCCTTCATGGTCTCTGGGATGGGGGACCTCAGATACCGTTGGGTTAAGGGAGAACATTTTCTCCTGCAGTGACCTTGAGTCCATCCTGTGAAAGGAGACACCCGAAGCTGTGCAGGGCCTGATCCAAAGCTCACTGAAATGAGCAGGAATGTTTCCATTGGCTTGCCTGGGCACTGGATCTCTAAATATTTGGTAACTCAAATCTAAAATGAAAGCTTTTTTGAAGCTTTAATTAAATTCCTGTGCTAATTCAGAAAAAGGATCATTTCGAGGTCAAGGACACTGCAATTATTTCTTTAAAAATCTTCCTATGACTCACTGTTTATGGTGTTGACTCTTATTTTTCTCCCTTTTTTTAAAGTTACTGCAAAGATCCTTATTTAAACTATAAATCGAATTAAACCCTCACATTTAATATTTAGTTATGATGTGGTTAAAAGCATTCTGTGCCAGGCAGTTGCTCTTTTATTTGCTTACAATGTTGTCTTTAATGAATGCCAAAACCATGCAGCTCAAATGAGCAAGCAGATGCCAAGTTATTAACAATTATTACCTTTTACAGTAATTTTTGGCAGCCTTTCACTTTTTTGGTGGTCTAATAATTTCAAAACAGGGAACTTTGAAATATTACACCGAGCCCAAACAGCGCCGTGGATTGGTCGACTTCCTCTTTTCTGACTTATTCCAACTTGTTTCCTATTGTGAAATATTTTTCCACCCAACATTTGCCCAGCATGGAGTGAGGTTTACCCCTGCAGCTAAAAGCCATCCTCCTGACGAAAAACAACAACTCCAGAGGTCTCCAGACCAGATCCAACTACTGTGTGCAGCACACAGAAAGGACAGTCAAAACCACAGGGCGGGACTCAAAGGGAGTCCTGAGCTCACTCTTAAGGTAAACAAAGATGCATGGAATTAATGAATCCTCCCAAATCAGGATTAACACTGTTGTGTCAAGGACCACATTTAAAGCCCCAAGTGAGGCCCCTTTAGCTGCTAAAGCAAAGCAGAAAGTCCACCAGGGTTGTTGCTGAAAGCCTGTGGGCTCCTCAGAAGGCAGAGGTGGTTTAAGCTGGCTTGAGGCTCATCACTGCTCTCAGCTTTGATGATGCTGTGTCATCCATGGAGGCTCTGAGGAGCACTTTTCCATCCCAGGCCTTCTGATGCTCTTTGCATGGTCTTCAGAGCTGTTTGTGATAGTCCATTTGAGTTTTGGCTGGAAGCAGGCAAGGCTAAGCCATGCTGCACCCACATGTGATCCATAGCTCATTTTACCTGTTATGAATTATTACATTGCTGGTAGTTCCCCCCATGCTTCTCCATTCCTCACTAACGGCAATTTCTCCAGTTTTCTAGTCTTTTCAAGGGTTTTCTTGATTTGTTTCTGGCTCTTAGGTTTTATTGTAGAAGCAACCCTGAGCAACCTTGATGTGTCTTCTTCTTACACTCAGGCATTGCATCTTCCTAAAGTAAACCTTTCACTCTCCATTTCTCCTTAGCAAAAAAAAAAAAAAAAGAATTGCTTAACTGTATTTATGAAATTACAGGAAAACCCATTGGCGATGACATAATTTTATAAATAATATTGTTGATAGTGGTTAAAACCTGTGAAAAACAAGGAAAAACCCTGGAAGGCTGTGCTGGTGCCATGCTCACAGTGGGGAGGAACTCACACACGTGTATTTGTGTGGGCAGTGGTGTTTAACAGCCGGCTTTTCCTCCCTCCTTCCAATCCTAAATAGCAATTAACATCTCCTTGACTTGGGACCCATGCCCAGAAACCTTGCCTGTGAAACTGCAGCAGAATGGAAAACAGGATTGTGTTGAAAGTCACAAAAATAGTGGTGTTCACTCCTGAATGGCTGCAGAGCTTGTGCTTGTTTCTGAAGTGCTTGAGAATCGTGGCCAAACTCAGGTTTGGTCTTAATGGGGCACCTCCTGCTTTTCCCAGGTTCAGATTTGACCTCCACTGTTTATAAACCCTGGTGTTAACACTGCTTTGGATCTGCCAATCATTTTTATTGCAACAATTATTCTTTTCAGTGCAGTGCCTTGGATTCCATAGGCTTCCATAGGTTGATTAGTTTTCCAGCTGCCTCTGGAATCAGCACAAATGCCTCTTTCTCCATGGTGGAGACCAAGGCTTTCCAGTACCACAGCCACCACTATAAGCAGTTGTAGCAGTCCCACAAGGCAGAAAGGGCTCAGCCAAAGTCCCAAAATTTATCACCATATTGGCACAATCAGCTGCTCAATTTTTGGTCTATAGTCACTAATTAAAGAACTGATAGAATGGCCAAAGAAGACCTCACAAAAGTCATCATTTGGTACTGCAGCTTTTTATTTCTCCTCACTTTCAGGTTTTGAGCACTGATATTTACTGGAAGTTTCTGTGTAGGAGTCTTGTATCACTGTTGAAACAACCTGATTCTTTTCTCTCCTTAATTCTTGGACTATAAGATCTAGAAGATTTCAGGGCAAAACGACTTTTCCAACATTTTACTTTTTTTTTTTTTTAGTTAATTTGTCAGTGTCATAGATACTGGATTTTTAGGACAAAAACCAGATGTTGAATAAAATGAAAATGAAATACTGACCCTTGTTATCAGCTATCAAAGCTGCTTGTCTCCCTTCTGTGTGGGTCATATTTCATCCTGAGGAGAGGGTGCATTTTATTTATTTATTACACTCTAAAACAACTCAAGTGGATTAGATTCTGCTCCTCTAACCTAAACATTTGAAAGATGTTTCCTATTGCAAGATGATGTTGCATAACCAAAGCAAGATTTAAAAAGCCACTGGGGTAAAGTCTGTAAAATTTATGGTGTAATTTATTAAAGGGACACAGTCTGCTACATTTTATAGCTCTGTATGTGCCATGCACAGGGGCAGCAGGACCCCAGTGAGCAGCTCCGGGTGGGGATTGAGAGGCAGCGAACCGTCAGCATTTACATGTGGTAGCAGTTTATTAGGAAAGCAGTTTATTAGGGAAAGAGATTCCAATTTTTAAAGTTCCACCAGGGGAAGCCTTGAACACCCCTTTCCCAGATTTAGGAGGGAATTATGGAGGCCAGCTCAGTTCCTGAGCTCTCCCGTCCTGTCTGGACCAGGCACTTTGCACGCAAATTTGTCCTTCCAACAAAAATCCTGTTGACATCAGGACAAGCAGCCACTGCAGACTTGTTTTCTCCAGAACGTGCTGTGACCAATGAAAACCTCAAGTAAAATTCCAGGAGAGATTTCTGCCCAGGGAAACTGTGGCTGCCCTATCCCTGGAAGTGTCCAAGGCCAGGTTGGACGGGGCTTGGAAAAACCTGATCTAGTGGAAGGTGTCCCTACTCATGGCAGGGGGTGTAATGAGATGAGCTTTAAGGTCCCTTACAACCCAAACCCTTCTGTGATTCTATAACTCTAAGAGAAGCAGAAGTGGCAGGTGCTCTGTTCATGATACATCTCTGGACATTTACTCTTCTTTTTTGGAGCCTGTGACTGCTCAGGAGCCACACGGCCTGACTTCCTGAGAAACTCCCTCCAAGGTGAGGCTCTCCCACTTAATAATCCTTAACTAATATTGTTATTTTTACTATTGTTATGCTCATCAATAATAACTCTGCCACACGTGATGCAATTAGTTCCTGTGCTACAGCAGCACCTACTTAATCCAGGATTAAGGCCCCGTTGTGCGAAGGGTTTCACAGACAAATAACAAAGAGTTCCCTTGTAATGATCCCTTTGAAAACAACATTTCCTGTTTCTAGGCTGAACAGAAATGAGACCACACAAGATTTACAATGAGGGAAGAATTGATTACAGAGCTTAGCAGCCATATTAATTTTTAGATTTATTTTTTATTGTTATTGTTAGTTCTAGGCTAAATAATTCAGGAAGAGTGTCCTTCTCACTTGGACTTTCTGGCTTACAAAGAGCTTTTCATAGGACTGATAATTTGCAGAAGTTTAAGAACAAGCTTCACAGAGTAAAATACCTACATTTCTTTCACATGTGGTGTTTGCACCCTACCCTGTACCCACTGGAGACTTACAGGAGGTCAGATTTGGTTGGGTAAATTCCTTAGATTTTGTAACCACTTACAGCTCTGGAGGACACCAAGATTATAGCCTTGACAAGCCTAGAAAACATATTTTAGATGTTTTTATTGAAATTGCTCTCTCTGTAATTCCGAGCCCTGTATCCTTATGAAGTCATGAACTTCACTGGAAGCATGAAAAAAAATTACCACTGACTTCAACAAGGGCAGTGTTAAATCAAAGGGTCTTGGGGGTGTTGGCTCTCTTGGCAGGGTTAAAAGAGAAGTAGCTTCAATAGCTCTGCAGCAACCCTTAAAAACCTCCCTAAAAGTGTCCTGCTGTGCTCACTGAGGGCACAGAATCCCACAGAATCACACGTGTTGGTTTATGGTGCTGTGGGGGAGCTCCATGTTTTCCACATCCCTCTGCACCCCCTGCATGGTTCCAGCATCTCAACATACATTCCCAGCCTCATCCCAACTCCCTGGTGTCCTTCCAAATACCCAGTATCCATTCTCAGCTGTAACACCATGAGCTGTGACTCTCAGGATAAATTTGAGATCCGTGTTCTGGGAAAAAAAAATAAATTTATGCTGTTATCAGAATGTGAGTTTTTATTTAAAATGAAATGAAATGAAATGAAATAAAATATTTTAAAGTTAGGTTTTCCTGAAAATAATTCTCTCTCCCCTACTCGTCTTTGGGATCATTGCAGAGAGAAGAGTCCATCAGGCAGCCTGAGCTCATCAAATTTTCCTGAAGAATTAAAATTTTGTTTGTGCCTGCTTTGAAAGAGACAGACTAAATTCCCTGCAGTGGTACAAGATGGAAGCAGAAGGATTTGTGGTGTTTCCCACAGGAGGTGAACAGCACAAGAAAATCACTACCAATTGCTTGTTTGTGTCCCTGGCATTTTTCGAAACCCTTTAGAAAAGAAACTGTTTGAGAAAGTAACTAAATGTCAGGATTTTTTGCAAAGGAGAGATATACTTAGTGGAAATCCTCCTTGTCTGTCTTGATTCCAGGTCTGGACAGGAACTTTTTGTTGGATTTGCATTCTTAGCCTCTGCAGCCACACTCCTCTCCTTTTTTTCTTGTGCCGTTTCTTTATTTTTTATTCTCTTGCCTATTTTTGCCCCTTTTTCCATAGGGGAGGATAGAAGAGAGAAAAGGCTTTTTTAGCCATCAAAGTATGACACTTTCCTATATTTGCAGGTAGAAAGGGAGGCAAAAAGCCTGATCCAACACTGCAATACAGCTGCTTGCAAGAGGCAGAGTCAACATTCCAGGTACAACCCACCATCTCCCTCCAGCTCTGGGAGAATTATGAGGGATGTTCCCTGAAAGATCCATCTCAGCAGCCAGGGAGAGGGGAGAGAAGTGACAGGGCAGCCCTTGGAAAGTCTGTGACAACAGATTTCTCTGGGACTGGGTGGTAAATATCTCATAATGCTGTACGAGGGTGGGAAATGGCTTGGGGGCCAGATGGAAGCATCCAACAGGCTGCATGGAAAGCACGAGCTGCCAGATGGAAAAGGCTGCTGCAAAACACCAGTGCAGCTCAAATGGAATAAGGATTCCATATAAACAGTTATATCTGCAGAGTTTAGCCATGGAAATGGAGAGGAATAAGCTGTTCTGGTGTAAGACACGTGTAAAACACACAGATATAGTGAGATTGTAAAGGCAGCTCTGGGTTGGCAGAGGTTGGGGAGAAAAGTAGGAGATGCTGCAATGGTGGGATGTGAACTGGGGCTGGGACTGGTGCTAATCAGGGGGATTAAAGTAATTCCTTTTTCCCTGTAAATTGGTCACAGCACATTAAGGGCTGCTTTTATAGTAGTATTGGTAAAAATTTGCACGCCCATAACCTATGATATTGGCACCAAATAACAGAGAATCCAGAGCTTAAGTGTTGTACTAATCCTTTTGCACTGGAGACTTTGTCCTTAAAAGAAAAGAAAAGAAAAAATAATAAATAAAAAATAAATAAATAAAAAAATTAGTGCCAGTTCATTTAAAAGTGAGAACTGAGAGCAAAGAAATTATTCAGGCACCCAAAATCTGTATGCAGCAGTCATATTTATAGTAATGCTTCCCTTTCTAAATCACTTGTAAATGGCAAGTAAATATTTAAGAGATTTTTACAAGAAAATTGCAAACATGACTAGGATGTGTCAAATATCAGCTAAAACACATCAATCCGAGGTTTTATAGCTGGTTATAAACTTGGGTTTTAGGCAAGCTTCTGGTCACTATAAAAATGATTTGCCATTTATTAAAATGGCTATTTCATATAGATAAATAAACTCACCCTTTATTGACTGTTTATAAGTGCATCATTAATGGACAGTGTTATAATACTATAGGAGGAATGTTGAATTTCTGACTTGTTAGCTGCCAACACTCATAAGCAGTAAAAAATGCCAAGTGTATCCCCTTCCTTGAGAGCAGTCTGACATCTTCCTAGCAAGCACCCAAATTGTCCAGCCCCAGGGGCTACAGGTTTGAAACTGAGGGATGAACATCTTCAGTCGACATAAAGTAAAAATAAAATAATTAAAAAGGAATAAAAATTAGAACAACAGAATCATTTAGGCTGGAAAGGGGTCATTGAGTCCAACTGTTTCTCCAGCAATGACAAGGCCAACCATGTTCCCAAGTGCCACATCCACACAGCTTTTAAATCCCTCCAGGAGTGGGGGTTTCGACACTGCCCTGGGCAGCTGTGCCAGTGGTTGATAACCCTTTCCATGAAGAAATATTCCCGAATATCCAACCTAAACCTTGACCCACAGCGATCTGCTGGGCAACCTGGCAGTTTGGGGGTCAAGTTTTAGAACCCCAAAGTTTGCAGTGCGGGGGAATATAGCTGTAGGGTGTCTATGTCGGGTCAGACTAAAGCTAATTCCTGCTGCTGAGGATTTAGTCCCTCTGGGAACAATGGCCAGGCACCACCAGCTGCTTTTGAGTGGTTTTGAGCAGATCTTCGGTGTTTTTGCCAAACCTGCCTGGTGGTGCTTGTGGAGGAAGGGCTGTGGGCAGGAGCTCACCCCTGGATTTCAGGGCACATCTTTTGCCTCTCCCTCACCCCCTCGTGATCTGGAGAGCGGCCCCGAGGGCACATACCATTGTTCTGAAGTCAAGCTTTGCTATTTTTTTAAAGAACAGGCTACTTGAGACCTCGTTTTCTTTTGAACTAGGGAGAGCCCATCTGTGAAGTAAAAAGATCCTATATATCACCCTGCTAATAAGTTTTCCTCAGCAGTTGCTAAAGTCAAGTGTTAGTCTTCAGCTGGAGTCTCATTAAAAAAAAAAATAAAATAAATAAATAGATACCCCTGGCCAGGAGATGAAAAGTATCCTTTCAGCCACTTTATAAACTTACCTCCCACCCTAAAAAGAATTAATATTTCAAGCCATGGAGCAAAAGGATTTCAGGGCAGCAGAGGGGATTTGTAGGGGGGAATTTAGATCTTTTTAGCCCTGAAAAAAATTCTTTTTATAGGTAGTTCAATGCAGCAAAACAATGAACATTGTATTAATGTAATGGCTTTTCCTACAAATCTATCATGTGAAATACCAAGAGACAACATTTTTTTGATGAGCAGAAGCCTCCAATTGAGGGGGGATAGGAAGGTCATGGAGACAATATTTTCTTGGAGATGTTGACATATTAATTTTTACAGGTTGGACGCTGGTAAGAGGAAAAATCGAAGCCTTTTGCCTTGAGAGGCACTTGGCACCATCTGATTTCTGATGTTAATGCAAACACAGTTTTGATCTCTTTGATATCTTTTTTCTCCCCTCCATTTTCTTTGAGGGAAGTCCAAGATTTTAGTGCTGGGCTGTGAATTAGGACTCTGTTGTTATGTGAACTGCAGGGAAACCTATGGAAAGGCTAAGTGAAGTCTCCAGGGTCATAAATCCCCCCTCAAGCCCATCTTAAAGACTCCTTATCTTAACATCTCCTGCTTCACGGGTTCCCAGGGAACAGTCTGAAGCCCCTGGAAGTAGAACACGTTTCCCCACTCCCGCCCAGCTCCCTCTGAGATGGTGTGTTGGTGTGTCTGAGCTGCCCACCCGTCCCCACTTCCTGTCACTGATGTTTTGCAACTTAGAAGAGAGAATTTTCTTTTTTTTTGGTCATGTATTCCCACTGTAGTGCTTCAAAGGACCGAAATAATCTTGAAAAGGAGCTTGGAAAATGGTGCATTTAAACACACCTGGACCCTGAACAGGCCTGGAACGCACCTGGAACATGCCCAGAACACACCTGGAACATGCCCAGAACACACCTGGAACACACAGTTCTTCTGGCAGGCTCCTCTTGCTGTTGGCTGAACCCTGAGGTCCCTGTTTATAGGATCACTCTGTTTATTATCTCATCCAGATCATTATAAATAGATGCTGTTACAGATAAGGCCACATTAAATAAAGGCACCACATGAAATCCCAATATTTAACCAGCTGCTGTCAAGGTATTTCTTGTCAAGAGAAAAGAGTTCAACAGCTCTTTGCTGAGGCAAAACCATCCAAACCATCTTGGTGACAGATCCTTCAGAAAAATACTTTCATTTACCCAAGAAGTGATTCTGTGCATGTCCTTTTTTATCTGGTTCAGTGGATGCATTGATTTGGAAGTCCCAACTGATCCAAAACCGGTCATTTTTAAACCCTGCAAAACCTTATAACAGAAAGTTTGTTCCTCAAACAGGAAAACTGAGACACTGGAGACATAAACAGGTCATGCTGGCACCAGTTTTTTCAGTAGGCTGCACATTCAGATGCAGATTTATTAGTCTGGAGACAAATGTCTCTTTGGAGGAATGGAAACCAAATGTTGCTGGCATTTCATGTATCATATTCATTGCAGAAAATACAAACTTTGCAAAATATGGGAAATGTGCCCCCAAGAATCTTGCTATTCCATTTACCTCAAAAGTGCTAGACTTCATCAGGCTCCCAACATCCCCACCCCCTCCTTCCCCTCTGGTTCCTCAGTGAGTGGAAAACAAAAATTACTTGCAAATTGCCCCTTCCCTGTGATTTTATGGCATCACCCTTGGAACAGGCACTGCCCTGGCTCAGAAGGAAGCTTGGTCCCAGGCATCCCTTCACTTGCCAAGGACAGGAGCAGGATGGTTCAGCATCATGGGGAGGCCTTGGGGCTGAGACATGGGGAGGATTTATCCTGAGCTCTGTGATTCCCACTGCAGGGCTCACAGAGGCACGGCAATCATTCCAGAAAGGCTGGGGAGAGGGCAGGGGGGCAGAGAGGAGGGAAGGTTGATACTTGCATCACCTGGACCAGCTCTAGAAATCTCTTTTGGGATCAAAATAAGATGAAAGCCTATTTGTATTCAGAGTATTGGTGTTTGGCTTGAGCAGTGCTGGGGGCACAGCCCGTGGTTGGCAATGGGACATGTGTAACTCCTAAGAAAATGATGGAGTCTGCACTCCTGGCCCAGAGGGGTCTGTAGCTTTGGGGTGCACTGCATGGAGAAGAGGATGGATCAATACCTGTCTTCCATGTCAAGAAATTATCTATGATAAAGGAATAAAGCAAAGCCACCATGGAAAACAGCTCTGCTCCGTGAAGAGCTGGACACGGGTTGGACATATCTCAAACTTTTATCCTTGCCAGGTGATCCCATATCAACATCTGCAGAGCCCAAATCCCCAGCTCCCATTCTTTGAGCTGTCAAAGCAGCCCTCAGCACCAGGATGAAGTTCTAATTAGGCAGGATGAAGGATTTCACGGAGCAGAGCCTGGAGGAAGCCTGGCTCGGGCAGAAGCAGCAGGATGATAAGTCAACCAGGGCAAAAGGTCTGATTGCATTTCCCTTCCTGAGAATGGGAATAGTCATCTGGGCAGGGAGAAGCACTTATTGTCCTGAGTCAGCCAGCAGTTTTTCCCAGTAAAATACCTACCCCAACAAGAAGCAGCAGATGTTTCATGTAAATCTGCCATAGGACAGAAACATCCAGAAGGTCAGATGACCAGATGTACAGATAGGGATGGGGAGACAAAGGAAATTGCCTTTCCCCTGGAGGGTTAGCAGGAAAGAGTTTTCATTAGTGCTTTGGATGCAGGAAATGCAAAGCCTGGGAGCTATTAATAGAAATGGCCTCTTACATGGATGCTGGAGAAGAGCAGGCAGACAGGAATGAGGAAGCAACAAGTCATTATAGATCCAAAGAAGCTGTTTCACCCATGAGCGAAGCCAGAATAAATTCCTGCCCACCTCCTTCCACCAGGATTGACAGACCAGAATACTGGCATTCAGTTAATTTTGTACTCTCCCAGTGGTTGATGTCCAGGAAAGAGGGAGAAGATGCAATCTGGCTGCTTAGGGCACATGTCCAGAGCATCTGAGGCTGATTAGCATTAACACAGACAGGCTTTTCAAGGATGGTGGCTGTTTTTAGGGAGTGAAGACATTGTCCATGAAGATGGGATATGAATTTGGGGAGACTACAGGTTGATTTTTCAGGAGTTTCATCATGATCTTGCTGACTCACATACTGTGGTGGCTGAAGGGGTGCTGACCATGAAAGGAATTTAATACAGGTTCTTGAAAACTGAATAAACCCCTCTGCTTTGTCATGAACAACCTTGTAATTGCTGGGGCTGTGGATGAGAAGGACACAAGCAGTGTGGCTGCAGCTGAGTAGTCCTTATAGCAAACTAGCTCAGGGATTTATGTAACCCACACAGTCTGTCATTGCCCTGATGTCCCTTCATACATGTTGATATGAAAAAAAGAGAAGTCAAGAGAGCATTTGACCTTAAAAGTTGCATAAGGCAGCAGAGCACCCCTAGAACTTGTATTTTACTCATGCAGGGAGTCCTTTGCCTCCTTCCAGCTCCATTGTAGCTCTAATACTCTTTATGATCCCAGAGATTTACCCTTCTCCTTACTTTCCTAGTCTGTGAAAAGGATTTAATATTTAGCTACTGCACAGATTAATGTCAGGTTACTGCAGAGATGTAAAACACTCTGCTAGTCCTACGTAATTACATTATTATGGTCCTATAATAACACAGGCAAACCCATTTTGTTTAAGTGTTGGCAGGGGTAACATCCCACTGTATGCAAAAGTTCATTCCACTTCTTTCCAGCCTGCTAAAATGGTAAAATAATTCTACCTATTCCCTGTGGCAGCAGCATTTACAGTAGTTAAAAATAGCAAAGTGGAATTAGTTCTAAATAATGAAAGCAGAGAATTATATTGTGGTGTTCCCTACGCTGCTGTTGCTGAGTGTTGAGGAAGAGGGAAAAGGAAAAAAAAAAGCAACTAAAATTATAAATTGTTTGACACTGGCAATAGAATATAGATATTAAAGACCTTTTGGAGCAAAGTTTCAGTTTTCTGTTATTATGTGTACAGTAGCTGTTTCAGACACTTCAGCTCAACTGCTCAGAGTAAATGGCAATTTTATGCCATTTTCCCAGAAATGGCACCATTTCCATTTGTCTGTGGCCTTATTGAGTCCCCCCCAAGCCAAAATCACGTGGGTGTCTAAAGGAGGAGAACCGTGATGCAGGTGGAGAAGCTTGACCCCTGCCAGGGGTGAGTGGACACCAGTCTGCCCCACCACCATCCTGCCAACTCATCTTTGATTCATCCCAAATTCCATCTGAGAAGGAAAAACTGTGCAAAGGGGAAAAATCTGGTTTGCTAAAGTGGATTTATAGAGGACATGGTTCCCCCTGGTTGGTGTGGTCACTTCACAAACCCTCTCTGTGTCCTGAGGAGAAAATGCTGACTCATGCAGAATAAACCAGATTTCTCCAACTCTCAGGAAGACACAAGAGCAGATGCTCCTTAAGGTATGAGAGGGAAGTTCTGCTAATTTTCACAACTTCTTTACTTTGAACAGTTTGCACTGATCATTAACTGTCACTATTTGACATTAGATCAGCAGGTTTTGGGGGATACCAGTCAATAAAATTTTGCCTGTTGTGAAGGTGTTTTTTAACATTATCCAGTTGGGATAACCTGAAGAAGCCAAATGTTTATCTGCTAGTGCATAAATTATGTCTACAGTTACAGCATATTGTTTTATTCTCTCCTACAAAAAGCCACCTGTGCAGACAACAAGGAGAAATAGGTCTTCTCCCTGCTCTTCCTTTTTTTGGGTTGTATTTTCACAGAAACAAACAAACAAACAAACAAAACCCACCACCCCCCCAAAAAAAAAAAACCACCAAAAAAACCCAAAACCAAAACCTCATCTTTTTATTGTTTTTCAAAAATATTTTCTGCAAGAACTCAATGTTTTCTTGTGAATTTTAGTAACACATCCAAATTTTCCAGGTCAGGCTGGGACACCAGGACACTGGTTACCCTACACAGGTATTTCCAGAAGGGTTTGCAGTTTAGCAGACATGGATAAAAGGCAGTGCTGGGAAACGGAGAGAGGAAGGAATTGCCAAAACCAGAACTACTGCTGGCTTTTCTCCAGCATTTTTCCCCTCCAGGTGTGACACACAATGTATGTTCAGCCCATTAGGTCTTACAGGGGAGGTTGTTGCTTGAGTTTCTTATTGAATTGCAAATAATCCGTTTAAATTTTAGAAAACAAATATTTTCCTTTTAAATTTTCTCCTTCCTGTTCAAGGCTGTGAATTACACTGATTTGAGCCATTGGTTTCTCCAGCTTCTCTACCTGTTTGTCTTATCAATCTGTGGCGTCTTGTCGTGGACCAAAATCTAATCATTTTCATGTGTTTTCTGGACTTTTGACTGAACATTATCAACTTTTGTAGAAGCTCATGTGTAAGGTCTAATCAAAACCCTGCTGAATCTTTCAGGTAAAAAATTATTTCAGAAAACCTGGGGCTGTGATATCCATGGTGGTGCCATCTGTGGAAATCCTTCCCAGACCTCCAAGGGATGGTGGATCCTTTCCCTGGGGGTTTTTGTCACTTAATGTTTGATGTTCCTCAAGCCAAAACAAGATCCATTGGACTTTACTTCATGGAAGTCAATCCTCTGAGGATCAATGTGGTTTCACCTCAAGGGGTTGGAACATACCTGTAAAATCTGAGCTGACACATTCATGTCATTTTGCTGACACATTCATGACGGGGGATAAAAGAAGAAATAAAAAATAAAATAAATAAAATAAAATAATAAAATAAAAAAAGAGTGGAGAAATATGGTAGATTTTAGGAAAAATAGACTGAGTGTTTTTCCATCTTGGCCTGGCCCTGTTCAGAATGTGTGATTTTACTGGCCTATGCCAAGGGCTCATATTTTGGGTGGTTATTTTTGTTTATATAAAGGAATATATTTCACTGTCAATATTATAGCAGAGGAGAAAATCTTTTGGAAGAGACACATGTGTGCAGTCTCTGGGCATTATATCCTCTGCTTTTCCTTGCTTTTTCTTTCTCAGCCAGCTCTGTGCTCTCTCACTACGGGAAGTCACAACCACTCTCATGCCAACAACCATCTTCCTTTTCCTCCTTCCTGAGGAGCTTTCAACTTTTCTCAGTGTCTTCAACAGCTCAGTGCCATCAGAGGGGAGAAAGGCCTTTAGCTGCTTCCTGTGTGGTGTGATTGAAGGATGTTCCATTGGAAGAGGAATCGCCAATTATCCTTCCCGGGGAGCTGACTGACAGGGGCATTGTGAGCTCCCAGCTGGATGGACAAGCACCTGAATTCACCTGCCATCGAGGAACAGGCATCACTTGACAGCCTGAGCCCCATTAGCAGAGGAAGGGTCATTAAAGAAGCAAACTGCTTGTTCTTGCCATGACCGTGTTTTGCACGGTCCAACTCAAACAAATGTCCGAATTGACATTCCAAGCATAATAAAGAGGTTTCCATATCCGTTGCACTTTCGTTGCACAACACCCTTCAATAGAAGTGTTCAGCTAATGGAAAACCGAAATGGCTCAGGGAAAAGAAAAAAAAATAAAAAAGAAAAAAAAATGTCAATTTTTTCAACATCTTTGCTTTCAGATGAGAAAGGAAAGGGGGATGTAGAGAAGAATGTAAAGAGCAAACATCTTAAAATGCCAACGAGAGTCCTTTGGAAGCTGATTAAAACCATTTGTGTGTGGTCAACAGAAAAAAAAAAAAAGGGAGTTTGCAGAAAGTGGAAGGGAGACAACCTCTGCTCTGTTCTGAGTCACAGAACCCATGCCAGCGTTTCTTCTGACTTTACAACTTTTTCTTGGCCTATCCGGGTGAAAGGCTGATTAAAAATGGGGGCTGAGAATGCTTGTTGAAAAACCTCCCAGATTGTGATCCCAGCACAAGGGCAAACAGAGCCTTGCAGCAAATCATTCCTGGCTGTCTGGATCACTTTTCAAATACAGCAAAGACACCCAGTCACAGCCGTCGGAAATCACACACCCAGTGACCTGCTCCTCATAAGGGGGTTTTTCCTTGCATTCAGTGGGAAACAGAGGAGAAAACAGACTCTGAATTGCAGCTGAAAGGGAAAAAAAAAAAAAAAGAAATAACCCCCAAGATTTTCTGTGAAAAAAATCATAGACATGGACAGAAAGAGATTTATCTACTCCAAGCCCGTTTTTCCTTCAGTGGTGTCTTAGGTAAAATGAAAGAAACCAAGAGGATTGGATTTCACTGGGAGAATGATTGTGAGGTCTGCTGTGCGAGCCAGATTTTCCAACCATACATTTAAAAGTGGTTACTCAAGTTTGGGTAAAGAAAAAAAAAAATACACTCACCCAATTTCCGAGCAGTCTGTGAACTGGGAGCTTTGGAGATGCAGAGAAGCAGAGCATGGATTTCAAGCTCACATGGGGATCTCTCCAAAGGATGGTGGTGTCAGGGCTTTTTTCATTGCCCTCTTGACCTCTCCTGGGGGTTGTTTTATTTTTCACCATCAGGGGCTTTAGTGAACATAAAATTCCTTTCCCCATGAATGCTCCCAAGAAAAATGGGCAGCCAGCACAAGCTGCCAGAGGTCTGGTAGGTGCAAGAGCATTTTGAGTAACTGGAGTGCCAGTTAATCAAGGGCAGCTCCAACTGGAAATATTGTGCTCATGGTAAATTTAGCATCCATTATACCCCCCAGTAAAACCAGAAAACACTGGAGAGGAAACTTAAACTGCAGAAATCAAGGAATCTCATTGAAGATGAGTGTCCTTTATAAATGCCAGAGGGTTGAAACCTGGAAAGGGTAAAGCTGAGAGCTCACAGAGCATTGATTTACAAGCTGACAGAGTCATTGAGAACTGGTAAAGGAAAAGCCTTCTTGTGATGTTGCTTTTTCCAGGATTAAAGGAGATAATTAATTTGCTAAAATTTCAACCAAAAGAAAAAGATGAGGGGTTTGGCCTCCAGAGCTGGTGACAACAAAGTGGCTGGGAATTAATTCTAATCCAAGATTCAGACCTTATAAAATATTCTTCAGATTCACTGAGTTTTTCATTAGTGGTTATTGGTAGTAATGCAGTGACACTGACTAAATATTGAACCAAAATGTAATTATTAAATCCTTGATGGGCATTTAAATCTATGATACCTTATTAACCTCCAAAACCTGGTTTTTATTTTGAGCTGGTGTAACAATTCTCCTCATAGCACCTGTGTCTCTATATGGACTAGTAAAAAATTACATTCATTTATCTGGCTGAATGGTTTTTTTCCCAGTAAACCTGGTTTCTATATTTAACCTGACTTTCAGCAGCATCATAGATTTTGTTTTTGTACTGGATACTTGCAACTTTTTGGCACATCATAATCTCTTGGCACACCCAATGGCTCCTAAATGGTGCTAAAATAAATCACTCCTTAGCCTTCATAATCCAAAGTGCTTTGTGACTTGAACTGAATTAATGCAGTTGCTCAAGAAATTAAGTGGTGCTTTAATGGGACAAAGAAGAGAAAGAAACCCAAAATGTGAGGACAGGACAATATTCTTCATCTCTTTTCCATAACTTTGTTGTTAATAAATATGAATTGAACAGTGGGGAGAAGCAAACATATTCAAAATGAGAACTGCCTTATTACAGAGACCAAGGAGGGACCCAGTTTAGCTTTTACTGATAGATATGGGATGTCTGAGACTGTACGTAGTTCTGTTGTAGCCATAGTTTAGGGAAACCTTTCCTAAGTTACATAGGAATCTCATCCTATAAAATCCATCATATGACTGAGCTCCTCGAATACCTTGCACTTGATTCCCCAACAGCTTTAATAATAGGCATAATGTTGAAATTTGTTTGCTACCAGCAAAAATCCAGTAAGGAGAAATAACCAATTTAACAACATCATTGCTAATACCTCCCTAATTGTAACAATCATTAAAACTAACCCCAAACACCAGAGTGGTGAGGCAGTGGATACTCATCAGGCATCCTTATTTAACTAATTAGTATTATTTATAACAACCAACAACCTTTTCAAAAGGGATTTTTTTTTTCTCCAAGATTTTCTTTTTTTGCAGCTGAGGGAATGAGGAAATAATTCAGCTGTTATCTCTTTATCTTCACTGGAAGGAAAGTAATTAGACAGATATATTACAGCTCTTATCTTATTCCCTGTGTCTCACACATATGTTATTGGAGGGAGATTTCAGTTCAGGGAACATGCTAAAAGTTAAAGGAGGACAAGTGTGCTCAGGGGACAGAGATGAGGTGGAGTGTCTGCTGGGGAGGCTGCAGAGAGGTACAAGCCCAAGGCTGCAGCAGGATAATGTCAAGTTACTGCTCTCGCTCTGTGAAAAGGAAAGAAGGAACTGCCACTTCCACCCTTTCACCTTTTCCAGTCAAAATTCAGCTTGGTTTCTTTCTTAACTTGTCAAGAGTGCAAAGTGATGCTTCTCGAGAAATAAAACTAGTGAAAACATTTATTTCCTCAGAAATTCTGCTGCAAGCCTCACCTTTTGTTGTGAACCCTTCAATAACAACATCCTGTTCTCTTATTTTTTTGCCATTGGTTACAAAATTTGGCTGCTATTAAATGGACATGAATGATTGCAGTAAAAAAGAAAACAAGTTTTGTCCACTGTCATAATTCCGCACCATAAAACCCCTCCACAATTCTATATCTAAAATAAGCCTAATATTGGAAATATTATCAGGCACTAAGATTATGCCAGAAACACCATAATCTATACCAATTCCCACCCAGACTGCAGAGTGTGTCCCATACACAGAGTTTGCTCTGTTAAGGAGAGATATCTTTGTTGCTGTCCTCTTAGAAGAGACAAAAATATTTTGCTAAGAGATATTAAAGTTAAGCCTTCAATGTTTTTTTGCTCACTTGCTGAGTATTCAAGAAACCTTATTACTGCTGAGGGGAGAGTCAAAGATTTAAACAGCAGAATTATAAGTCTTAAAATTACTGAGAGGGGTTTCCAAATTCACCTTCTTTTTAATCCTCAGGAGAGTGCTTCCTATCAAAAATCAAATATTTCAGATAAATTATTCTGGAGGTGAGAGAAAATGGGTTGAGGAAGTGGCAGAGTTATTTTAGAAATTAAGACAACGCCTTCACGCCCAAAAATCTTTAATATATCTGTCTATGGGGGGAAATGCATTTCACAGGACTTCTCCCCTTTTATTGTGTTCTATGCCATAGTGTAGAAACGTGATGGAAAATTTGGGAATTCTGTAATGCAGACAGGCAGTTTTCACAGCTGGGTTTTGATGCTGAAGGCTGAGGGGGACTCTTTTGCTTCTAGCCAAGGCACCCACAGGGCTGAGCGAGGTTTCAGGAGCACCAGGGGCAGGGTTACCTTCCCCTGACCTTGTTGTCTTATTAAAAGGGGGATCAATATTCAGCCCCCTGTGAAGTCCTCCTGGTCTCAGCTTTCCCTCTCTGGCAGGAACTGGTACCAGCGCCAACTTTTGCTCTGACACAGATTGGAGCTGACACCGCCAGCGATACTTTTTCAATAAATGTGACACCAGACACCAGAAATGTTTGCCATGAGGAGAGACTGTTCTCTAACTGCTCCCCAACTTATGAACACAGATCTCTTCTAAAACTGTGTCAGCTTAACTCACTGCAACTTCTTTTGCAGTAACAACACTTTCCTGCAAGGGGAAATCCAGCCAGTGAGATGTGAGTGTGGAGCACTGTCAGCCGGCAATGGCACTTGGGAGAGCGTGGCAGCATTTCTGTGTTTATAACCCACCTGATGTCACAGTAATAGGATGCTGACATGAGAGTCCACCTCTGGAACCTGCCAGCTGCTGGCTCCTCCATCCATTTTTGGTTCAAGGAGTTTTAACAAGATGTTTCTGGTCTGTAATCAAGGTAAACTTCCCATACAAAATCTGGTGGAATGTTCTGATTCCTGAATAAAGCACTCGGCACTTCTTTTTCTTTCTAAGCATAATGTTCCCTGCTTTAGCCACAGCTCTGGAAATGAGAGCAGTTTCCAATCTTTTTTTGTCATCTAACATATTTTAAAACAGGATGGAGCTGGCAGGTGAGACATCAAATAGAGACCAGCCAGCACAGCTGGA
The DNA here is from genome assembly GCA_035041135.1 of Platyrinchus mystaceus. NCBI lineage: Eukaryota > Metazoa > Chordata > Aves > Passeriformes > Tyrannidae > Platyrinchus > Platyrinchus mystaceus. The sequence goes on along the minus strand of JAWWLV010000021.1, from coordinate 17,795,724 downwards.
GTATCTTGGAACCAAAATGCATCTCAGACTTATCGCCATCGGCAACGTCTCAGTCCGAGCTCTAGTGATACAGATCCATAGCTTTGGGTTGGGTTATTCCAATGCCAGAAAGCTGTCAGCCTCAGCAGGACTGAGGCACAGGAGAAAGTTATTCCCATGCATAAATACTTGTAAATGAGCCCCTCAGTGTGCTCACAGATTATGGTTTTTAGTATTGTCACTACGTGTCAATAAGTGATGTAATAATTAAGCAGCATTAGAAATACGTAGTGGTCTTGCACAATATTTAGGCAGAATTTACTGAGTCGTTTTACTGGGAGACATGAAAGCTGTTTGATGAAGAGGGATATTTAATGGCATAGCCCAGCCTGACCTCTCGGTTGTTCACAGGTTTGCAAGGGTGAGATGTGAGCAAGACACCCCTGAAAATAAAGATCAGGAATACCAGGTTGTCCAAAACCACAAGGCTGTATTTGCATTTGCTTCTTGCAGGCTTTTGTGATGAGGATGAATGGTCAACAGTATGCACCCAAAAGCCTCAGCTGCCCACAGTGTGGTACTGAGCAGCTTCCCATAGGAATTAGTGTTGTTCCCTGGGCCAGTGAAACCTCCAGGAATGATCAAGTTGATGCCGTGCTCCACCTTAGTTTCATGTCATACTTGACAAAATCATGTCCTTTCAGGCAGGTTTCCGGAATCAGGTTTGTGTTTGTGCCTCATCCAAGGGCTCAAAGGAGTAACTGCTCTCCCAGCTCAGAGGACAGAGGCAAGGAACCCTTGGAGGGCCACCAAGGTCCCCAGAAGTGATGCTTTTCCAGTGTGAGCTCTTGTAACTCATATTTGACTTCTTCCTCCTGGGTCTCAAGCAAAGCAACCCCATGTTGTGACATTGTCCCCCCTTTTGACTTGCACCCAGGCCTCCCAGCTGCAAATTCAACAGAAAATACCTGCTTTCTCTTGAAAGCTGCTTAATTGGCTGCTGTTCCTGCTCCTCCAGCTGAATTTGCATTAAAGAAAGACCTGCAATCTTTGGCATTCCCTGGGCAGCTCCATATTTAGTGCACGGACCTGGCAGTTCTCTGAACGCCCACATCTGTCTGAGCTCCCCACAGCTGATTTATGGTTAATATCTCAAAGGCATGTGGTGCCAGTCCCACGTTGAGCTCTGGATTGTGGTGGTCCGTCTGTATTTGTTGAAATTGGGCCCAAAGAAGCTGGCTTGGAGCAGAGACTGCGAGGAATGTGAGCCAGTGGCCGTCCAGACAGCTCTGTCAGCAAGCTCAGGAAACTGGCTGAAAAATACTGGGAAGAGGCCCAGATTTCAAACAACCTGTGGAGCTCTCATGAGAACACACTGTTTTAAAACAGAAAGTTGAGTGATATTCTTAATTACAGATTTATTAAAAAAAAAAGGGTTAATGATGTCCCTTGCCCTTGCAGAATGCGAGGCACGTTCACCAGATTGCCACCATGGAACAAGTGACCTTCTTCCTCTTGTGTGGAGATCTCATTTCCATGCCCTGCATTAAGCATTTTTAATTCCCAGGCAGAGATAAGGATCAGGACACTCTTGGAGTCCCAGAGCTGTGGGACCTGTAGATCTTTATACTGGCCATATAAAGAAATCTTTGGCTCAGGGGCTGGAATTCGTGTCCATCACCATTCCCCATCACTTCCCTCAGAGCCAGTGGTGGGTTTGGCTTTTAAAGGCTGTCATCCCATAAAGCAGAAAGTCACCAGCCCAAGAGCTTCAAGTCCAAAGGGCAGTTTTATCTCCTGAACTAATGAGCTCCTTGATCTTATACCAAGGTTAGGATAACCTGAGCACAGATATGATTTAACTAAGCTCAGGCTTTAGGGCTTGATATCAGAGTATCAGGGTGAAATGCAAGTCTGGGTTGTTTGCTGGATGATCTAATCATCCCTCTTGGTCTTCAATTTTATGAATTTGGGCTCTGGGTGGAATCTGGTGTATTGTGTCGGTCAGAGTTTAGCCTGAGAGAATGAATCACAGCTTTTAGTCATGAAGAGGCACCTTGTACCCTGTCTGCAGTTAAAATAGTACTGAGATGCTTTCTCTTGAGAAATCCTCCTTGGGTTTTTAGCTTTTTATTTATTGGTCATGTGATTGGGTCAGCATATCTGGAGCTTGGGAAATTGCACAGATTTAATATTGGACTGCAATTCATTATATCTGACCATTTAAGTCTATATATTTTGGGACAGTGTTTCATTGCTTTTTCAGGTCAGGAAGTGACTATCTCGTATCCTGACTTGCACAGAGTTTGCCAAAAAAAAAATCAGTTAAACCTCAGATTTTATTCATAGTTCACTTAATTTTATAAGATTTTTTTCTCAATTAAAAACTACTCAGAGGATGAGTTTTAAAACATTGAAAGGTGCTGCTCATAAAATGTAAACTGGGAAAAACCAAATCCAAACTTGGGAAGAGTAAACTGTTTTATTTAAATTGAAAATATTTCATATGAATGGAAAGAGATTCTTTCCTGTGTTTATAATCTGATCTTCTCTTTATTATTCCACATGTCAGTGCTCTACAAACTTCTTTGAGTGTCAGTGATGACATTAGGAAGGGGAGTAAACAGAGGAAAACACATTAAAAATTAGCCCTTGATAGTGACTCAGGGTTTAACAGCATAAAGCCGTCCTTGTAATATTTGTTAGAGGCTAAAATTATGTGGCTCTGTAAAACTGTAACTATCACTAAGTTACACAAAAATTATCTGTTAAATACATGTTTCTTTTGGTCAGCAGCTTGGTGGCCATGGTCTGTGCCAACTGGCCTAGAAACTGTGAAAATCAGTTTATGGCTCTGTCCTGATTCTCTGGTAAAAATGTCTGTTTGAAACGTAGGGTTGGAAGGGAAGGAGAGGACTTGGGAAGCTTCATGTAGAATGGAAACCCAGTGTAACAGAGCACTGGCCTATTTAATACCTATATTTAGTACCTCCTGATCCCCCAGGGCTGCTCTGTGGACAGGTATTAAATGCTGGCCTTGATGGACAATTCTGCACAGTTTAATAAGCTCTGGACAAAGCCTCAAATTATTGGTCCAGAAGTAAGGAACTGTAAAGAACTTTTGGGGTCTGTTTCCTCTTTTTAATTATTTTGCTCCTTGCCTCGCTGCAGGAAGTTTGTTCCAGAGCCTTTTGCTGCCAATGGAAATGACTTTGTCTAAAGAGACCACCAAATCCAGCAAACTAGACATTTTCAGATCATTTATTTCCCCTCTAAACCCATAAATGCCTCTCTGGCCAGCATGTGCTGTGTATGTCAATATTGCTCTTTATCCAGAGAGTTCTCCCTCCTTGCCAGTGTTTTTCCCTGGATGCAGTTTCAGGGGACAGTTGTGTCCCTGCCCCACCTCTGCTTAGCTGAGCTAAAGAGAGCTAGGTCCCTATTCCATGGAACATTCCCATACCTTCCCATATACACATCAGCTCTGTGTTTTCCTCTCTTTCCCCACCAATAAGAATGGAAAGTAGTGGAATGGAATAAAATAGGACTCTGACTTGCAGAAATCCTCACTCTCATCCCCTCAACTTGAAGTCTTAAATATATATATACACCTTGCAGTCTCAAATATAATGTCATATATTACTTCAGCCTTCAGTGTCCTCTAGTTCTTTCCAGGTGCTACACTGAGCCTCTTATGTAAGGATTTGGTCTCCAGGATACATTTGCTTCTTTGTCTAATCTTGTTTGAATTTTGTAACTATAGTTCTTGAGAACACCACTTAAAATTGATCTCCAGTTGGCTCTTAGGGAATTGCCTATAACCTCCTACCAATCCAACCATTCCAGACAATGGGATCAATCCCCCTTTAAGCATGTTTCCCGCTGGATTTCTTACTGGGTTACAATTTGCAAGCTTCCACCTTCTTCACTTTAACCAGAGTCTTCCTCAGAAGCACAACATGCCTTTTAAAGTTCTGCTTAGAGAAAAAAATAAAGAAAAGACTTAATGTCAAAATCACCCCAGATAACCTCACACCACATTTTGTTTCTTTCTTTACCTCGATGTCTGCAATGACCTTCATTCTCTCCTTTCTCTCCTAAACTTTTCAGGTGAGCAGGGACAGCTGCAGCATCTGTAGCTGCTCAGCTCACCCCAGTGGATACATTTATTTCTATCCTGCCTCATGGAATGTGCCAGTTTTTCCACTCTTCTGGCTGATTTTCCCCCCTCTGTTCACTGATTTCAGCACAGAGAGTCCTCTGAGCTTTCTTTCCACCTCAGATGTGTAACTTCCATTCCCATTCACTCATGAGCCAACCAGCCCTTCCTCCTTGTTCCATACACTCTTCCTTGCTGGAAACACATTCAGTGCCTTCATTTAATTTCAGGAATTAGACTCAGTTTCTATCAAATTCAACACCATTCTTCCTGCATAGCAAACCCACATCTTTTTTGGTTCTCTTTTTATTCTTCTGGTTAAGGAACTTCTGTTGTTTATTTTAATATCCTTTGCAAGGTCTAACTCAGCTTGACTTTTGGCAATTCTCACTTTACCCCTGTGCTTGCTGACCTCTAAAATGCAGCTTCCTTTGCAGATTCATCTCTTTTTCCACCCTTATCCCTAACAGAGCCTATGAAATGAGCCAGTGAGCTCCAAACCCTTCAGGTTTTTCCTCTCTTATTTGCAATGTGAGTCCTACACTGGTTTTCCACTTGCGGTGCAAAGCATTTTCAAACATCCTGCAAATACAGGGCAGCAAAAGCTTAGTTGGAGCTGCTTGCCCTAATCAGAGACTTTAATAATCAATCCTTGAAGTAAAATCACTCTTTGAAATAAAAATAATAAAGCAAACAGCCCTCATAGCTACAAATTTGAGGATTTTTATTCCCACTCCTACTGTGTGACAGTGACCACAGTGGCTGAAGTTTTTTCCTGATTCTCAATCTCCTTTTTCAGAAGATAATCTCTAAGTGCCAAAAAAAAAGGTCTTCAAATTTATTTATTTACTGTGATTTTATGGTCAAGGTATCCACTGGTGATGACCTCTCACTTGGTGTTACTGGTAGTTTTCATCCTCCCATGTGTCTCATGATGAAATAATTCCTTGTGGTGTTACATTGTCTAAAAACGTCTCAGATCTTTATTCAAACCCTGAAATCTGAACAATTCCTTAAGAATTAAAGACATAGCACTGATTTGAGCTTGACATTGTGTCGTCATGATAGATAACATGATATTCCTTAAACAAGGAACTACAGGAGGCAAACTGGGTGAATAAATATATAGTATTTGTTTATTTCCTTGAGAGAAACTTCTAAGGTATCGTCTAAGAGTTTAAGCCCTGCAAGGAAGTAAAGAAATGAAAGTTATTCATTTCTTGGGTTGCCTGAAAACATTTTTCCGAACTATTATTTAACCCAAAATTAAAGGCTTTAGTCCAGTCAGTTTTTCCAAAAGGTGTCTGCTTTGGTTGCCTTCATTTTTGATTAAGAGCTTGCAAGGTTTCTGCAACATTTCCAATGAAAACTGAGAGATGTGGGCTCTCTTAGTCATTTTGTAATTTTTTTGCATAATTTTGCTTTGGTGGCAAAAGTTTGTAAATGCATGAGTAATTTTTAGGAAAAACTAACTTTTTTTTTTCTTTTTTTTTTTTTTTTTCTCCACAGACACATCCCTGGGATGATAATGTGCCCTTGCCCAAATTCTGTACTGAAACAAACTGAGTTTTATTTTCCCAGTGCTGTCAGCTCCCACAGTGTGGAACAAAACCCAGAGGAACACTCAGCTCCCGTCCCACAGAAATACCAAACTGCAAATGAAACGGAACAGCTGAAACTCCCATCGAGATACACCAGGGCTGAGGTTGCACAATCATGATTTAATCCTCTGGTACTATTTCTTTTATGCTTGCAAAATCTGAACAAATATCCAGAGACCATATTTGTTCAGGATCTCTCCCACAGAATATTGTGGGGTCAAAAAAAAAATGTGTTCAGGAATGGATTAGACCAATTAATGGTGGATAAATTCACTGGTGGCCACCAAACTTGGGAGTCTGGATGCAATATCTAGTTTACTTCATTCCTGGGCTGCTGGGAGCTGGAAGGACAAACCAGGGAAAGGATCATTCTGTTCCTGTTCTTGTTTTTAACTTCTTTTCCTTAACCTTAGTCTGTTGTTAATAGAGCATCATGATGATGATGATTGTTATTATTATTACGAATGATCCATGTTTAATTTAAAATCAGAGGTACTTGCATTCTGCTGCATCTTCAGTTCTTTTTCTCATGCCTATTGAAGCTCTGATGTCTTCCAATGAAGACTAGTTTCTCCAATCAAACATCATTTCATTAGGAAAATTAAATTAGGATTTAGCACACTAGACAGCCTCGTCACCCCACCTGACTTCACAATATCTGGGACTGTGTGTTCACGAGAAATGAATCACTTTGATCTTTACTCAACCATGGAAGCATTTGATGGAGACCCTTCCTGATTTTGATGTCATTTAATCATTCTTGGAAGTTACCAGTAAAGGACTCGATCCCACAGCTCTTAATTACCTCATTCCTTCTCACTTATAACTCTTTCACTGATTTTTCTTCCAGTAAGAGCTGCTCTGAGACAATTTTCTCATTGTCCAGCTGGGACAGTCGCGTTACCATCACACTTGATTTTTAACCTCAGTTGGTCTGAGCTAAACATTAGTATGTGGTGGAATTTGTTATGATTATGAACAATATCTTATTTTTTAAAGAATTCTCCTTAAGCTGGCTTTGAGGTAAAGCTGGTGGCACACATGGCCTTGGTGTCTTGCTCTTTTTTGTATATCAGAAGTGAGCATTGAACAAGAATTAAGTTCATCAAGACCCAACTAGAATGTGGTTTGGGGGAAAATGATTCTTTTTCACTGAGGAAAGTGAACCCTATAAACTAAACCACTGCAGAAATTCTGAGTGAAGCATTTCTGAAGCACAGAACAACTTTTTGATTATTTGTGTTTTAAAACTACTTCT
>JAWWLV010000021.1:17755298-17788627 GCA_035041135.1 Platyrinchus mystaceus | reverse complement strand
CACTGCAGAAATTCTGAGTGAAGCATTTCTGAAGCACAGAACAACTTTTTGATTATTTGTGTTTTAAAACTACTTCTGTTCACAAGGTTGTCCCCTTCCTAACTTGTTATAAAGTGTAATGTTCCATATTCTACTCTGTTGTAGCTCTGTCAGCTAAACAGTAGAGTCATGATCCAAACCCACTGGAACTGAGCAGCATAAAAACCAGTGGTAGATACCAACTCACTTGGTAGTTTGACTATTCAAACAGGATTAGAAAAGAAAACAAATGCCACTTTCAGCCAGCCCACATGATTCTATATTGCACCAGTTTCATTCTTCCTCACCAAACACATAAATATTTGCAGCATTTTACTCAGATTATTAAGCTGCTCTCAGAATGGATAATGAGTAAGTTGGTTTCTGGTTTACCAGACAAGTACAGAGCAGAGAGAAACCTCTTCTCTTTTAACTGACCAACATACAGCCAGACAAAACTGGGCTGGCAGCCACAAAATACCATTAGAATCACATTTGATATAAACAAAGATATTTTTTATTTGCTGTTACCACTGGTAATTTTATACCCACCACCAGATAAAAATTAACAACAAATATCCAATCCATTTTGAGACGTGTTTCTGTACTGGCTCATGGACTCTCTGTGAGCAATTTGCAATACCCTTGAATAGATTTGTTCTCCTGCTTTGTTTGATGAAAATCTCTAAGGAGATTTTCTTTCATCAGACCTTAAGTTTGTTCAGAAATGTTGGAATTAGAAGTTTGTTGTTCAGTTTTGACAGACCACATAGTATTTTTCACTGAAAGAGCATAGGAAGGAGATTTGGACCTGCAAATTCAAGGTCTGCTTTCCATAATACCTTGCAAATCACTTGCCACCAACGTCTTCCCAGTGCATTTCAATTCTTATAATCCCTTACAAAGCAAAGTGCTTAAGGGTTTATTTAGATGCTGAAATGTGTTGATGAACAGGAGATGGACTTAAAAACATGCTTAAAGTGAAGTGCATAAGTAAATACTTTGCTAAATAGCCCAAAGGGTTACCAAGTGTGATTCCCCCCCCCTTAAATTCAAATGAATACTCACAGAAATATTTAGCATCAATTTCCCCTATGGTGTTTGGATAAGCAAAGGGAGGCAGCAGTTACAAGTAAATACTGAAAAGAAGTTTTCATGCTCTGGATCCATCCTTTACAGGGGCTGGACATTCAGGGAACAGAGACTCCAGCAGGTTTTAGCATCAGGGAAAAGCAACAGCCCCATGGGAGCTGCCTAATTACTAATTACCAGGCAGTGACCACTTAAGGGACATCAGTTTGATTTAAGATACATGCAAAGATTTCTGTCTATATTAAACCTTGAATACTTCAGAAGACCCATTTAAAATAATGTTCATATGTATGAGCAAAAATTTACATTATTTAGATAGCTTGCTTCTCTTGGGGTTAATTGTATAGTCAATTAGGATATTTTTAAGTGCAGTTATGATCAGTTTCCTGGACCATTGCACAGGAGACATAAAACTGTGCCCTTCCCGAAAAAACAAGCTGATGGTCACCAGACTTGACGGCCATGGCTCACTAATGTCATCCTTCCTCAGGTGAGCCTTGTGCTGGCTCCGGAGAGCATTTGCCTTAGGAAAAGAATAATTAAGAATGTCAGGATCAGGCCCAGGGCTGCTCCCAAACAACATGAGTCTTTTTGGGCCACTGTCTACTGTACTTTCCCAGCACCATCAGAATTTTGCAGCCTCTCTTATGGAAAGAGGGCAGAAGGAAGGATTTCTTACAGAAAATAAAGGATTTCTCTGATCTTTTGGAGGTCTGTCATGCCCAAAGCACGGCAGGTCAGTGGCTCTTGTGGTCCCACAACTGGGCACTGGGCATTCGCTGCTTTCCTCCATTAAATTGGAGACCTTGGTGGGCTGCTGGAAAAAAACCAAAAAGCTTAGGAAAGGGGTAGTGGGGAGGGGAGGGCGAGCGCGTGAGAGAACCACATGTTCACGTTGCCTGTGTATGAACAGCAAGATTTCTGGCTTGACATTTATTGAAAAAATACATCTTACACTGTATCCACCCAACACCTGTTGAGAAACACTGACCCCATTACAGAGGTTGGATTTACACTGGCTCTGTATAACACCCTATAAAGGAGGCCACTGGTGCAAAAGATTAAAGAATGCTGTTAAGTAAGTTGTTTTATTTCTTTTGAGACCGAAAGAAAGCTGCAAAGTGAGAGAAAGCTTTCCTCGGTTATTTACTCTTCATTACCGGGGATCTTGAAGGGCCTTGTATAAACTGCTCTAGTCGGGTCATGACAACACTTTATAAGGTGCAAATGTTGAGGTGGAGCCAGTGCTGCACTGCCGGGGAAGCAAATGGAAAGGTCCCTCCCGACTCAATGGAAAGTTAGTGCTAATAAAAGCTCATGACTTTGGCACAGCTTCCCAGGCACAGGGGGCCCATGAACACCAGTTTGCACCAGGGCTGCAGAGCCCCGAGCAAGTGCCCCAGCCCAGCACGTGGTACAGGCTGCCCCTGGTGAAGTTTCTCCACGTGAACTTCGTAAAGTCCTTGTTGGAGCTAAAAGTCGTATGTTTAAGGGTTGGGGGGCGAGGGGGGAGAAAAAAAATCCCTTGTTTTTTACAAGCTGCTGTATAATGAATAGCCCATTTCAAGGAATGTGTGAGTTCCTATTAGGGCTCAGTGAATGCTGCAAAATATTTTCAGTCAATGTGTGTCCCAGTTTTCAGACAAATGGCTTTCTGTGCATTCGCTCCCTTCTGCTCTCTGCCTTTCCCAGTCATTTTGGGGATCTGGTTTTACCTGGCCAAAGGCTGGTGGAGATGGCTCACCTGCCTTCACCAGATGTGCCTCCCTCTCCTCCCCTTTTCATTCAGTAAACTGTTGTGATGGGACCCTTCAGCTTTTTGGAGCCAAGCAGGCTGGAAGTTGAAGCGAGGGGTCATGGACATGGAGTAGATACATCCAAGTAGGGCAAAGGAGGACTGACTGTGACCCAGCCATAGACTTTTGGGGCTTGAATATATTGCCTTGAGACATCCTCAAATGTCTGAGGCACCTACAGGGGGCTGACAGATTCAATACAGAACCTGTGGGAGATCCTTATCCTTGGGAGTAACTCTTAAGGCCAGAGAGACCCCCTGAGGAGACCCCAGACAACATTAAATAGCCACATGCAGGTTGATAATTTTATCCCTTTAATCACCCTCTCCCTGAAGACTGCCTGGAAATATGGAGACTCAGAAAACCACAGCTGAAGAAGACCAACAGAAAAGAGATCTGTCCACTGCTCAAAAGAGGAAAAAGCAAAGGAGGCTCAGAGGCAGGAGGTGTTTGCTCTCATCAGCAAAGATGAAGATTCCTCAGAAGGGTGAGGACCCCAGTCAGAGACTGCTCTGCTCAGTCATCGTTCAGTAGAAACCTGCAGCTTTTCTGCCTCAGAATAAGCCCCTTGCTTCAGAGCAGATGCAATGCAAAACCTGAATTTTTTCTTCTATTTTCACATCTGTCTGAAAAAAAAATTGAAGACCAGCTACAAAAAGCTCTGGAGAAGTGGGCAAGGCAGCTCAGGAGCCTCCAGAGGTTCTCTGCTGGCTTTGAGATGTCTCACCTTACATCAGAAGGGTCACTTTAGGCAAGGAGAGTCCCTGTCCCTCCCCCAGTTGCTTCTGTCCCCAAGCACTCCCTGGCTATGGGCAGGGATGGATGGACTCTGGGCAGCAGATGTCAAGGTGTGAGAAAGCCTCTCTTTATTCAGCCATCCTTTGAGGAAGCTTCTTTCTCATCCCACCCTTTCCACAGCTCTGTTTGGACACAATGTTTGTGCAGGAATAATTCCTTCATAGCCAGGAAACAGACTCTGAATGAGACCTTCTTTGTAAAAAAATATATTTTTTTTCCTTTTAGTTCCTGCAGGCTGGGAATAGTCCCTGATTTCCCACGGAGGAATGGAAGGCTGGCATGTGCTCTGCGTTTGCAATAGGCAGAGCAGCTGCACAGAGCTCGAGGAGTTGGGCTCCTTCTGTGTTAGCAGAACTGAGCCCTGCAGGTCCCATTAATAGACTTTGGAAATGACCCAAGGCCTGACGATCCCCAGGCTTGTTTTAAGTGAAGGAAGGTGGCTGTTGGAGAAGAATTAGACCTGCCAGGGACACACAGCTGGGACACAGGGCGAGAGCCTGAAAAGGCAAGAGTCTGGAACCTGGGCTTCGATGGCTGCAGAGCCAAGAAGTCCCATTGCTGGGACAATAAACAAACAGGAAAGGGTTTGTGCAGATGAATCCTCATCTTTTTCTTCACATGGACTCTAAAATCCATATGCTGCCCAAGTCACAAGCCCCAGCATTTACCCCTGAGGTCCTTAATGAAAAGGATGAACAGAAAGCAGTTGCACAAAGTAGGAAAAGGGGGAGATTTATATTTAAAATACATATATATATCTGACAGTGCTTTCTGAATTCTTAATGGCTCATTAAGCTAAAAAAAAAAAATCTTTCCATTACTAATTTCAGTTAATTACCATCTTAAACTAATAAAGACTTGATTTCTAGGATCAAAGGCTGGTGCTTCAAACTAAGGCAAATTCTCTTGAAGTCACAGATTTGGAAAAGCTCCCAAACACACAGTGGTGCAGAAGGCCAGGGAAGGTGAGCAGCAGGAGAGCTGATGGGGAACACAGACCCATTCCCACACCCCCCTTCACCTTCACCTGGAACGTGGGCATGCTCCCCTCTTGTTTCCACCATCCAGCTCCAGAAGGAATCATGGGGCTGTTTGCCGGCTCGGTGTTACTGTTCCCATTCTCCTCGTTAAGCCTCTGCATTTTGGCTCTGTCAAAGCCCAAGATCAGAGTAAAACATCCTTGGTTGCTGATGATTGATGACTAATTTGAGGTGAAAAGTCCTGAATAAGGAGTTTTCCACCCAAGAACTTAAATTATCCACTCTGGCACTACTTCTTTTTGAAGAAGTCCATTCAAAAACCAGGTTTCAGGATGAATCAACCAAGCAAGAGGAAGCTGGCATGCCAGCTGAATATTTAATTGTTGTATCTGTGCAGGCAGTAAAAGACTAGGAGGGGGCAGGCAAGGAGGGAGGAACAGAAATATTCTGAGATGGCTGGGAAACACACAATTTTTTTATTTATCAACTCTGTTTACTTTAAAACACATCCAACTGGAACGGTAAGTGCAGACATAAAAATTAAAATAGAAAACATCCTGGGCCAGCCTCTGAGAGGATGCAAATTGGCATGGGAGTTCCCATGGCTTCCAGAGTCAGTTGCTCTCAGTGAAGTCAAATAAAGTCAACTCCACCACTGCTGCTGATTCTGTGAGGAGAGAGACAGAGGGAGAGAGAGATGAGATCTCTGAGGTACCTTGTGCTAAACCATTCAGGGCATGGTGGGGTTAAATGAGACCAGCAAGGAAGGGTAAGCCAAAGCAGGTCAAGGAGCACAGGTGGGCTCCAGATCCGAGTTGTGCTGCTGTTCCTGGGTGGTCCAAAGGTGTAGCCCCACCAAGGGCTCATTGCAGCAAACCAAGCCCTCACCTCCTCCTGGACTTGCCATGGACTCGAGGGAAGCAAGTTCAAGTGGGGTCAGATGGAATAATACAACTGTTGAGTGGTAACAATGCACACAAATTACCAACAGGTCGTGAAATTCAGCTTCAGTCTGCTAAAACATTGGAAATGTGGGGAAAAAAGTAAAAGTTAAACTTCATCTGCACCAAAGGGGATGTTGAAGGCTTTCTTAAAGTCTGTGTGATACTCACTGCGTGTTATTTATATGACAGTGGTAGGAATGTTCCCATGTTTCCTTACTGCATGGATTAATCCCCTGATGAAGCATCAGAAAAGCCAGATCAGGCTGTGAGGGAGCACCAAAAATGCCTATAAAACCAGGACAGATTGGAGTGATTACAAATGGCCAGATCTACAACTGGAAATGTATTTTTTCTCTCCTCAACAAGCAGGAATCTCCATGGAGATTAGAGGTCCAGAAAGACCATTTTTTTCTGCAGGATGCTGGACTGTAAATGATGGTTTAGTCCCATCTGGGCATTTCCCCCAATTTTTAAATAAGTTGCTCTTCTCCTAGAAAAGATGTCATGCTCGGTGTAGGTGCTGAAGAGCTTTTTCACAGTGAACATGAGGACTTTTGGGGATTATATACTATTCCATAGGTGCTGCTGGCTGTGAAGAGCTGAGACAGACACCCAAATATTCCTTTCCCAACTGAAGCCCCTCCAGTTTTCAGGTAGGGAAGGCAACACAGAACCATTAAAAAATGAACAAAACATGTAAGAAATATAATATTTACTTTAAAAAAATCTCAAATGAATTTATGGCCAACACATATTTGATCAATTCTTCCTCTCCAACACACCTTTATTAGCTGAAGAGAAGAGCCAACGACTGCTCTTGCAATAATACTGTCACAGAAACATGCCCCAGTGAACTCTCTCTGAGATAACATCTTCAATAATCTTTCCACTGTTAAATAAACAGCCAGAAAGGAAAACAAGAATGGCTCCAAATATTCATTTCTCCCTCGCAGTTGTGTTTTTGGGAGTGGAATGGTTCTGGATGGAGGATCCTACATATGGCTCGGTTAATGGGTCGTGATAGGAGTGAAAACCTTCCTGAAGAGGAATTTAACGATGAGAGCTCAAAGAAGAGCCTTTCTTGTTGTAATTTATGGGCTGAATGCTTGCTTAAGGAATGCAAATAATCCCTAGCAGCCATGGCTGCTGTTGACATCCATGGGAGCAGGAACTGCACAAAGGGAGCTGGGCTTGGGCTGCCAAGAGAGATGAGAGAAATGTGGCAGCTTCTGGTAGTGCCTTTAAGAAAACTACTAGCTGAGGAAGGGAGTCACATTTCTCTAATTTTATTAGTATTGGCCAAATCTGGGAGTTCTCACCTATACCTTAATTGGCCAAAATGTCTCTTGAAGTCAGTTGGAATTTGCCTGGGTTACGGGCTCCGTAACAGCTGAGAAAAGTCTCCAGGACTAAACCCCACTGCCCTTTCTTGTACCAGATGCTCTGATTAAGTGTCAAGAAGTCCCCACAAGGCAGTTTATAGCCCAAGTATATGGGCTTGAAGCTGTCCAACCACTGTGGCTGACAGTGAACAATATTTTCCCTCTCATCTGAAGACTATTAGAGAGAGAAAAGAAGACAGAACCACACTTAAAAATGTGAAGCACAAGCAAAAATTTACATGGAGACATCTCTGGGTCTGCCAACACCATTAAGAGCACATGTTTTGCTGTTTCATCTCTATTTCTACCATTTTATAGAATCGTGGAATGGTTTGGGTTGGAAGGGACCTCAAAGATCATCTGATTCCAACCCCCCTGCCATGGGCAGGGACACCTTCCACTAGATCAGGTTGCTCCAAGCCCCGTCCAAACCAGCCTTAAGCACTTCCAGGGATGGGGCAGCCACAGCTTCTCTGGGCAACCTGTGCCAGGGCCTCACCACCCTCACAGGAAAGAGTTTCTTCCTTATTTTCCATAAAACAACATTTTAAGTTATTCCAGAGGACATTTTTAAGTTATTCTACCATTTGAAGAGCAAGGACAATAACACTTTCATTTGGATTTTTTTAATGGGCTTTCAAATTCTTAGTTACTTCTCCAAACAATGTCTTCAAAGAAAGAAGGGTCAGAGATTACAGGGGAGCTAAGCTATGCCAATGCTCCTTGGGGTACCAAAGGTAGCTTCCCTTGAGCACAGATTGCTGATTTTTAGGCACATTTCTAGAAGAGGACAGTGTGTGAGTTCCATGATATATTCAGTCCCTTCCCTCTGTGTCAAGGTTACATCCATTTATGATGGAGCCAAACTCACAGCCACCTCTTGAAGCAAGACGCTGTTATATGTTTATAAATAAAGGCTCTAAAATCAAAGCATGAGGATAAACAGCAATTAAAAAGTAAAGAAAACTCATCAAGAAATGTCTAGAAGGAGAAATCTTGACAAAACCAAGAGAAAAGATTGAAAATTATCAAGCTTTTCTTCTTTCCTCACTGGAAGCAGCTGTAGTTTGGTGTTCCCCTGGAAGACATTCACATCTGAGATTTGGGAGCTATGGAAAATGATCAATAATGAATCCAAAAGAATGCAATTTGGAAAGAAAGGCTATGGATACAATTGGGAATTGTGATGGAATCTTTTAAAGACCTTTAGAATAATGATAGGTGCAGTTTCAGCTCCACTGAGCTTCACTACTGATACCATTTTTATCCTTGACCCAAACAGCTGTTTGATAGTTTATACTTCAGAATCTTTTATCCACTCTCCATTTTTCTCACTTCCCTACATATTTTTGTTATAAAAACATCAGTGCACGTGTTTTCATTTAAAGAGCCAAAATGGTGGTGAACATTGGTTGTTTTAAATGGTTGAGGCTTGTTTAACTATATAGAACTTCCCTTTTTTATGGAAAATCGTAGGAAATTAATAAAATGTTCCTACCTTGGACTCTCTAAGCTTATATATATTGAGATTTGGGTGGTGGTCATGTGTGAGTGTGTAGGCAAACACATACAGATGCATGGATGTGTGTGTGTGAATGGAGAAGGAGAGCCTTGGACACACTGGGAATTTCCTCGCAGAAGAAGCGATAGGCCATTTTTCTCAGGACTTTTATTGGGATATTTTTTGGGGCTAAGGTGTGAAAATTGGCAGCTCATTGCATTTTCTGACAGACTGCTGAGGATTGGCTAATTGGAAATCAAGTCTAATTCCAAGTCAAACAAGCTGAGGCCACTAAGTCTTCGTGGGATGTTTGTCTGAAACATTTCAGGGAGCACTAATGTTTTCAGAAAGAACAATATTGTCAATCCATGTTCACAAGTCCAATACAGCACTTGCTCTAAAGCAAAAAATGGTATAAAATTTCCTTTATGTGACTGATCAGTCTTCACACTCCTTCCAGCCAGGAAATAGAGCCCAAATCATAGGTTTTGTTTGTTTTTTATGTAAGTGATAACACCGATTTAGGTGCAGATTTGGCTTTTTAGCAAGGATTTGATGGTTTCTACAGTTTCCCATCTGGGGTGATTAAAGTCAAAAGATTTCCCAAAGGTCTCAAAATTTGGTGATGCACTAGCCCCTGTAGAAGACCCCCATCCTGCACCCCTTGTCATTCAGCTGGCTCCTCTGTGCTCTAACAAGCACCACACCAGGGAAGCTGAGGACAGAATTTTGGCCCCATTTCCTCAATCTTATTAATTTCAAAGCTCTCTTCTACTAAATACACACCGTGGGCTCCATGAATCCACATTCTGGCCCAAGAGATCTGGTAGACAGTGAAATACTTTTCCCCAAAGATGTGATGGAAGCTTCATAACTCATATCACACAGAATTGGGTCTGACAAAGCACAGGCAAACACATCAGTGTGAACAGAGTTGCTTTGGCAGAAGGAACCAGAGCAGAGGATTTAACGTGCAATGGGCTCTCGTGCATCATTACTCACCCTGTGGTCTGCAAACCACTGGTGGTCCGTGAGGCATCAGAACATGGCCCAAGAGATGATAGAAATGTCTTTGTTGTGCTTTTGTTTCTAATAAAAAGGCACGTTCTGAAACAAAAATAAATAAAAGGGGAGAAAATGTAAGCCCAGAGCACTTAAAACTTACCCTTGTCTTTGTGTGGTTACAAAGGAAAGCCATCACAGCAGCACCACCCAAGAGGTCCCTTGGATTTTACATCCTGCAAAAGTGAGGTTGTCTGTGGATTTAAGAATCACAGAATCACAGAATGGTTTGGGTTGGAAGGGACCTTAAAGATCATCTCGTTTCAACCCCCCTTTCATGGGCAGGAAGACCTTCCACTAGACCAGGTTGCTGAAAAGAACTGAGGCAGCAGATGAAGACTGGAATGGGTGAAGCCTCCTCCTTCTGGGAGTGATAGCAAGTTTTCCAAATGAATGGGTCATATAATTTCTCATTTCTGTGTCGTTTCAAGGTGTTGATTACAATCCTGTGTCTGCTTTGGGAGTCAAGAGCTCTGCTTTCTTCCCACCACAGCTGCTGGTACTTGTCTTGTGACTTCTTTTGCCTCTGGTTGCTTGTAGTAAAATCAGGATTGTTTTATTGAGGGTCACATCCTTCTACTGTTTTGAGGACTGACTAAACCATGCAAACCATCCGCAAATGCCTGAGATGCTGCTGGAAGGTCTCTTCCAGTCCTGCTGCCTGAATCTCCCATCCATCACTGCCCTTTAATACAATGAGCAATGCTGGCTGAAAGGCTTGGGATGGAATTCTGGACGTGGAGGGCAAGGGATGGGTACTATGAATTTTACATTTTCCTACAAACAGACAAAATAATAATTTCATCAATTGTGACATTACCTGGATTTACAATCTCATCACAAAGGAGATTATTCTGATGTATTTTAAGGACTAGAGAAGGTTTTGGGAGAAAGCAAAGAGGGCAATTCTTTGTCTCTGAAATCAGTTATTTTTATTCATTCCATGTTGACACTGAATCTACACAGAAAGAAACATCCCTTTTTCCCCCCCCTTTGATCAGTTAGCCAGAATAATGCATAAAGAATGGAAGCATCACCCGTTGTCTCACATCAGAACTGCTGGATTCCTGAGACTTGGTACATCAGCATAATGTTAAAATGATATTAAAGTGTCTGTGAATTCATGGCCACCATGGAGCCATGCTGAGGTGGCCTCAGAGATGATCTGCATTCCCAAGATGTGTGGTCTGTACCATGCAGGCTTAAGAATGCTCTTAATGGTCCAAAAGTTAACCTTAAGCCTGTTTTCTTTATCCTGACCATTTAAACCACTATCTCTTTCTGAACATGGCCATTTTTTATAGATTGTGGAGATCATTATTTGTACAGTTAACTGCTCACTCTTTCGCCTTTAACTGTTTTTCTTATATACATATGAAGTGCTTTGGATCCAGCAGAGTTCATAGAGTACAAAGGCTTGTGCTGGAAAAAAATATTTGCATTTTGCTCATATTCAAGAGAGAGGTCAATAAAATAAAGCAAGATGAGAAATCATGGGGTGAAATTCTGGCCCCACCATAGTCAATGGGAGTCTTGCCATTGGCTTTAACAGTGGCCAGAATTTCACCCGTGTTGCCTCAGACATGGTGAATGACTCCTTTTTGTCCACATATTTCAAGCCTTAGGAGGCAAATGGAACAGAAATAAATCAATATCCCACCAGAAATGCAGATTTCACCTTGTCCTCTGTGTTTCTGAATCCATAAAACATAAATTCTGGGCAAACTTTGATCTCTGTGTTTGACCTGGATTTTTGTTGTTCCTTCGGCTTTCAGGAGGGCTCAGTGTTACAGAGCTTGCCTGGATGGGCTCTATAGGTGGAACAACCTGAAGGACAGAAATGCACAGCATTCTTACAAGATGAAAGCACCTCTCATATAGACCCAGGACTGGACAGGCTGTCTGCTCCACACAGTAACAAAGACTGAAACCAGATTGGCCTGGTGCCTGATACAACACTCAGTGCTTCCCTGTGGCTTTCTACTCCCAGGGAGAAAGAGCAAAGGAATCAGCAGGGAGACTAGTGGAAGTCATGGTTTGACAACATCAAAGAGCAGCTTGGACTTTATCCTTATAGAGAGAAAAAGGTTGCCAGGATCCCATGAGCTGGCTGACTAATAAGTGAAGTGCTGCCAATGCTCCGATTCAGGATGACTTGGGGTGACCCAGTGAGTGATGGCCATTGCCAGTGGAAGAAGTTAACAGAGAAAAGCAGGGAGATAAAGAAAAATAACCAAGCAAATACAGGAACTGGGAATGCATAGGAGCACAGAGGGAGTCTGGGTTAGTAGGAAGTTCAACAGCGACTTCGGAGAAGGAATTTGCAGCCTTCACTACTGCTTCTGTCCTCTGACAGAGACACTGGTGTGTGGGGTTATTTGTCTTGTCCACACTGGTCAAGATAGGGGACAGCACTGGGGGGGAAGGATGAAAATCCATCATTTATAAACCATCAGCACTGGGATCTCACATATTGCACGGGGGTGCTGCTTTATGAAGACCAAGTTCCCAGTGAGGGCTGAGTAACTTGACTTGCATGTTTGTGTGAGAGAAAGCAAGGACAGCATGTGACAGTCTAAGGCTCACTGTTACAGACAAGGGACAAGGGACAGGCATCTGCCTTTGGGCAAGAAAATGTTTAGTGACTGTTTATTGGGTGAAGAACTGCTCAGGGGAATAGAGTTCCTAGTTCTCCAAAGGTCAAAGAATACATAAAATGGATAGGAAGTGATCTTGAAGTTCATTTTCCAAAATGAGATCACAGAACCACAGAATCAACTGGGTTAGAAAAGACCTCTGAGATCATCGAGTCCAACATATGACCCAACAGCACCTTGGTGTTCAGAGGTATTCAGAGGGATGTGATGAGCAGAGTGGCTCCCAGTCTGCTGCAAACCATTTCTTCTCTTGCTGTAGGCCAATATAGAGTCATAAAGGTTGAAAAACACCTTCAATATCATCAAGTCCCACCTTAGACCAATCACTCTGTTGCCAACTAAACCACAGCACTAAGTGACATGTCTACTCTTTTTCTGAATACTTCCAGGGAAGCTGACTCCGCCACTTCCCTGAGGAGCCTGTTCCACATGCTCTGTCCCTGCAGCTCCTGAATTTCAACTCATGCTGGACAGCATTGCAAGACCTTTTTTTCTCCAAAGACAACATTAGAATCAACATCTAAGAAAGAGGAACGATTTTGACCATGGCTACAACTGTGGCAGCTGGATCTTGTCTTTAGCTGGGTGACCAAGGCAATGGGGAAGGAGAGCTGCTCCCAGCTCCCTAGATTTTTGGCAAATCACCTCCCTGTATTTCCATGCCTCCAGTTTTTTGCCTTAGCTGTTGACATGGTCAGCTCTTCAGAGGGTTTTGTCCAGCACCTCTTGCAACAGGACCCCAAGCTCTTCTAGTGCCTCTGAACAGCACAGGAATATAAATAGTACTAAAGCATTTATCAAAACTTCCAAAGGAAACTCTCTGTGCTTTGATTTAAAGCATGTAAAATGAGTCTTGGAAAACATTCCTCTAAAAGAGCTGAGGATTAATTAACACCTGCCCAGCCCAGTGAGACCACAGGCGGTGCTGGGAGCCCTCAGCACCCACTGACTTGCCACCAGGATTAGTTTTCATCAAGGCAAGGTGCAGACAGGCCTTGGATCTCACACAGCATCACAGACACAGTGACATCTCCTTCCTTTCACCGGGTTTGCTTTTCTGCACAAAGAACTCAAAAGAAAACAAAGGGGCACAAAATTATGACATATTTGAAGAGAGGAGGAAGGAACAGTTCAGCATCCTTGAGGCTTAGAGTGCTTATGGCTGAACTTCAATTCCTGCTGCATATTTGATTAAAAATAATCTTCAAGACTGAAATCAATGAGTCTCCTCCTGGATTGAGGGGCTGCCCACAGAGCACTCAGCTTCAGCCCCCAATTTATCCACACTGACCTGTGGGGTGATCAGGTGTCCTCACAGCTGCTGAGAGTCGAGTTTTCAAAACCCATTTGGTCTTCCTTGCTGGAAGCCTCGAAGTTATAGAATCATGGAATCACAGAAGGGTTTGGCTTGGAAGGGACCTTAAAGCACATCTGCCATGGACAGGGACACCTTCCACTGTCCCAGGTTTCTCCAAGACCTGTCCAACCCAGCCTTGGACACTTCCAGGGATGGGACATGCAGATTCCTTGGACAACCTGTGCCAGGGCCTCACCACCTTCACAGGGAAAGATTTCTTCCCAATATCCCATCTAAATCTACCCTCCTTCAGCTTAAAGCCAAGTTGGATTTCATTGTCTCAGCTGCTTCAAATTGCAGAGCACAAGAAGGGAAAATGGTTTTCCAACTTTTAAGCCAGGATAATTTGCTAGCTTTATTTTTATTTTATTTTATTGTAAAAATGGTTTAAATCAATCAAGTCACTCTTCAGAGTTAGAGAGCTGCAATAAATCCTAATCTGTTTGGACTCAATTTCCGAATAATTTTTCTGCCAAACACCTTAATAAAAATGGATTAATTTAAGGCTGTGTGGAGAAAACATATATAGAATTTTACAGGAGCCATTTCTTTAGCTGGACTGTGCTTTTCTTGTGTGCATGTTCGAATCATTAGAATAGCAATAAAAAGAACTGGTAATCACATTGCCTGTAAAAAGTCATTAGACAGGAATGGAAATATATAAAACCCCACAATTAATGGCAGATGAGTCCATACACACACATACACAGATGTGCTTGAAAAAACATTACTATAAAGATGGGATAATATGGACAGGGAAGGACACTGGTCTGGGGTTTAAATGAGTTATCTTTTGATTTTGTGTGTTCTAACAGTCTTGAGGAGCCTCATACATTCCTTAAAAACAAAATTCCTGCTGCACCACCACCAAGCACATCCCTGCAGCAGATTCCTGGGCAAGGAGTAATGTGGGGTGGATGGGATGGAAGAGGAGCAACCCACCCTGCAAAGCTGGCTGGGCAGGAATGCCCCCCATTCACAGCAGTTCCTAAAAGCTGGATGGAGGAATCAAAGTGAGGAGGGGCTGTGCCATTTCTGTAGCCAGACAGAAAAACGACCTGCCCTAATTTCTCGAAAGAACTTTGTATAAAGTGATGAATACCAGGGCTTGACCTTTATTGTCCACAGTCCCATCACTGTCTCGAGTCAGGGACAGCAAATAAACACTCCTGGCTTGAGAGAATGACTTGTCTGCAGAGACCTGAGTGTTCCTCCCTGGGAGTATTTCTGAGCCCCAGTGTGAGAGCTGCTGTCCAGACAGGCAGAAATCATCCTTGGGATAATCCAGGAGCAAACACAGACTGAGAGAGGCTTTTTTAGCCTGAGGGAAATGAAACACTGCTGAGCCCACAGGACTCCTCCACGGTTTTGTACAGTGATGCTGCAGTGGGATCTTTCTGAGCCTCCATTCCTGCCCTGTCAAGGGGTGTTGTTGGAATCCTGCACATGCAGATGATGGAAAACCACACTGGGGGGTTTCATTTGAACTTAAGGGGTGGTGGGACTGGAACAACCACCCCCCCACCCCCCAGAACAGGAAGGTGAGAATTGAGCTACAGGTCTTGGGAAAGAAGAATCGGTGTCATCTCTGTTTAAACACTCAGCTTCCACCTCTCCAGAGGAACAGGCTCAGGAAAGATAGGGATATATATTTCAGGGAGTAAGAAAGTGGAAAGAGATGGGATCCTGTCACCTGAGAGCAAAGCAGGGAGACCTCCCGATTCCACCACACAGAGGTGGTCTGGGCTGGGCTTAATGAATGCATGGGAAACAAAAGGAAAAGACCAGGGGAGAAAATCATCCCTCTTTCACTCAACCATCACAGCACAAAAGGATTATTCTTAAACTTATGCTCTAAAAGCATTGTCAATCCTCGAGGTCAGTTATTAAATTTTACAAGGAGCAGCAGCAGATGCTCAAGAGTTGAACAGGGGGATCATTTACACGCTCAATTCAAAGAAAATGTAACCAAAAAAAAAATCAAACTGCAAGAAAAATAATCTCAAACAAGCGAGATTTTCTTGCCAAATTCATTCAAAGGATATTTTTTCCCCTCCTATCAGCTGCTCTTGTATCCAAGGACAATGTTCTTTTCCCCTTTACAGAGAAGCTTTGGACTGGCATTTGTTTATAATATCTTATTAGAATTTACTAAAACATTTTCAACATAAGACCCGTGGCGTCAACTCATCTTTCCTCACTAAAGCAATAAGCACAACACGTTGGGCTTCCTGTTTACATCCCCTGATGGCAAATCAATGCAGGCTCATTCCTCCCGTGTATTAATCTCCCCCTTTCCCACATAATCCATAAATGAAGCCCAGATGGAAAGAATTAGCTTGAAATCTCTCCCTCCCCCTGCCCACCTCCCCAAAAAAATGTTGGGAGAGGGGTTTTGGTAGCACTGATTATGCTGAAAAATTGTGCAGTGATTCCTTAAGTTCTTAAGGGTGTTGCAGACTCCCAGTAGAAATATAGGATTATACAGCTCCTATGATATAGCACATGATATATTATGGTTTCTACGTTATTCCTCTGTTTACAAGACCAGAGATATTAAAAAGAAGCCACTGCAAATTTATAAAGCAAGTAGCTAAAGACTAACAGACACTAATCCAAGTTCAGGGAATTCAAGGAAGAGACTTCCAAACAACAAACATGGGATTAAACCCCTCCCAAGTTTTACAAAGCTCAACTTGGTGTAGATTATCAGATCTTACATTGTTTATATGCTTTTGACAGTGGTCTTGCTGCATAGAAGATTATGCTCTATATTCCTTATTTTTCAAGGGAAAAACTTCCCATGAGATGCCTGTAATGCCTTTTGTAAGTAGAGACTCAAAGCTTGGGATGGCTGCTTCTTATGGTACCTTGGCCAGGTGACAGACCATTAAATCACTGTCATCAGCTCTGTTTCAATCCTGCTGGCATTTCAGGGAATTTCTAGGACTGAAAGCACAGCTGGGTGATGGATGCCTTCCCCACACAATGTGGAAGTGGAGGAATTGCAACATGAGCTGATGCCTTGAGAAAATGGACCAGGAAGAGAGAGTTGTGTCCAACCCCTTCTCCTCTGTACCAAATTTCTTGTGCCTCTTAGGACACACCTGCCTTATTAACAATATCCACCACTTTCCAGGCTTCAGAGACATGCCTGGGTCTCTTAGCACAAGGGAATATGGCCTTGAGTTGTGCCAACAGAGTTTCAGGTTGGATATTAGGAAAAATTTTGTCACTGGAAGAGTTAAGCATTGGAACAGGCTCCCCAGGGAAGCGTTGGAGTCACCATCCTTGGAAGTGTTCAAAAAATGAGCAGACATGGCACTTGGCAATACAGCTCAGTGAGAATGGTGGTATTCCTTTGAAGGTTAGACTTGATGATCCTGGAGACCTTTTCCAACCTTAATGATTCAGTGACTTTATCATTCTTGATACTCTTTTCCCCACCTGCTCCACTTGGTCATCTCCAGCCCCAGGGATGTTGTGTTTAATGGTGGGGATATCCCACAGTATTCATTTTCTGTGACCATAATTATGTTCTGGCCAATTCCTGATCATCCTGTTGGGAAAAGTTGAACCTCAAGGAAGGATGTGCTTTCCACACTGCCAATGAATCTTACCCAGCTAGTGCAAACCATGGGAAAAATTCCTTAGAGGGAATTAATGAACTGGTCCAGCTACACCTTCATCCCATTCTAGTGAAAGCAAACCCACAGCTACATTACTTTAATCCTCAATTATTAAATTGCTTAAAGGATTTGACTGCATTGGGGAGCTCTGAAACATTTTAGACACGATGCCAACAATTTCTTTGAAGCCCTGCATGCTGCCACATGCACTGAACTGCTCCTGAACTCGGGGTGGCTTCAGCCTTCCCAAAATCCAGCTCATGCAGCAGCAGGTCAGAGTTTGAATCCCAAGTGGAAGAAATCCATGTGCCATGGGTTGAGATGAGAGGAATATAACCAAGAAGACACCTCTTTTTGAGTTTATACCACCATATTCACACTTCCTGCAGAAGTTGGGAAATGCCATTGAGAGATGACTCTTTTTTTCAGTAGATAATAAACAGGAAAAGCTGAAAGATCAGCATTAATGAAAATTACATCATTTTTTAAAGTTCTTTGGAATTTTGATTTTGTTTTGTGAGCATTGTAATAGTCAGAAAGGTTATTGTTCTGTTCGAATGCAAGTGTTTTATGACAAAACCTTTTTTCACCTTGGAAAACAACCCCCTCAGTGAGGAAAGGGAGAAATCCATGTGGGCAATGAGGAAAATGGAACTAAATTGAAAACCAAATGAAAAATAAGAATAAAAATGAAGCAATGAAAATCACTAAAAATATGGACAAAAAACCAATTTAACAATGATCAGTGAGCTTTAATTTAATATTCAAAAATGGGGGAAACATCTCTAGAAAATCAAAATGTTTTCAAAAAAACTTGTAATAAAAATACTCATCTCTACCCCACTAAACATTGGGGTAGGACCCAGTGGAGGGTTTGTTGTTTCTCATCCACAAATGCTCTGAAAAAAAATAAAAGAAGACTAATAAAAAGAAGTTATGGAACTTTAGTCTGAGCAGTTAATTGCTCAAGGAAACAGAGTTTCCTCCAAGACTGATAAATACCACAGGCTATTTCAAACAACTCAGTAGTAAATCAAAGAGAAGTGCTGTTACATTATACAATGAAATCAAAGTGATTTGCAGAACCCTAAATGTTTCTTCATTACCCTTAATCCTATACCATTAAAGTAATGAGGAACTTTGATAAGGTTTTCAGGCAGTGACAAGGAACTGGAAAATTATGGGCATTTTTATTTCAAGCGTTTTCTCTTAGTGCTTTTGGTTTAAAATATAATGAAATATTGTAAATACTTTTGTGAGGTTGTAATAGAAACCTCTGTAAATGACCCTGAAACTGTGAACTTTGTCAAAAGCTGAGAACATGTTGCAATCCTGGATTTAAAAAAAAAAAGAAAAGATATTTTATATCTTAGTATGATTTTTGCATTCAGAATATTTTAAAAAGTAATAAGACACTACTGTAATAAGACACAGGGAACATATTTAGAATGTAGAGAACTAAAAACTGTTTTGTAACCAGTGTAGAGAAGACAAGTAACTAATGAGAGATTTCCTTAAATCACAGATGTACTTTTGATACAATATATAATAAGAAAATAGGGTACACTAGACCTCTATCATACGTAGACATGTTCAGAATTACTTAGAGTGTAGTGGATATGCCAGGATAGAGATCATTCCTATTGTTATATGATCTAATTGTGTGTCTGGATGTAATGTAAATAAATATATATTGTGTTCACTTTATACCACAGATTTAATAACATCTGAACAAATATTTGCATCTATATGGACTCATGGAATCACAGACTGGTTTGGGTTGGAAGGGACCTTAAAGCTCATCCAGTTCCATCACTCTGCCATGGGCAGGGACACCTTCCATTAGACCAGGTTGCCCCAAGCTCTGTCTGTCCTGGCCTTGGACGCTTTCAGGGATGGGGCAACCACAGCTTCTCTGGGCAACCTGTGCCAGGGCCTCACCACCCTCACAGGGAAGAATTCCTTCCTTATATCCAATCTAAACCTTCTCTCTGTCAGTTTGAAGCCATTCCCCCTTGTCCTGTCACTCCAGGCCCTTGCAAAATGTCCCTCTCCGATCCATATTTGTCTACTGACACACAGAGAAGTGTGGAGAGAAATCCAGAGCATCAGGCATGACTCTCCTTTTCTCATGAAGCTGCATGGCTTATTTTCTGGTTCATTTTGGGATTTGACAGCTCCTTGGAGATTTTCACAATAGTGGATGATTTTCTCCATCAAATCCAAATGGGGCTGCATTGGAAGGGGCTGCCCAGGGAGGTGGTGGAGTCCCCATCCCTGGAAGTGCTCAAGGCATGACTAGACGTGGCATTCAGTGCTCTGGTCTGGGTTACAAGGTAAGAATGGGTCACAGGTTGGCCTCGATGATCTTGGAGATCTTTTTCAACCTTAAGGACTCTGTGATTCCCTGGAGTAAGGTCTGCACATCTCCTCCACCCGCAGCACGAGGGGATCACCTTGTCACTGCTTACCAGCAGCAAAACTCTGCCTGGGCTGACCTTCATCTGGATAGTTTATAAAGCCCCACACTTCCCATCATGGGGAACAGTGCTTTAATTCTTCTGAACTGGATTAAAAGGAACACATGCTAATGGAGGGGTGGCTGTTGGTGCAGCTGCTGGACACAACCCACAGCAGCGACAGCAAAGCCATAACTCACTGCTACCAGTGAGCCTTCTGCTATTTATTTATTGAGTTCAGCCAACAGACTTCTAAGTGATTTAGATGTTCCTCAAGATAAAAACAGTATAGTAGTCAGGGTTTGTTACAAATTTAGCATTGCATCAGCAACGGAGCAGGAGGGAGGGCAGAGAGGGGGGAATGGCTTGGGTGTAAATGGGCACAGTTTAATCTTTCTGCTGATCAGCATTAGCAAAGACCAGGAGGTTTTGCTGCTCCTCAGGCACATTTTTTTATTTGGGTTTAATACAGAAAAACAGGCAATATTTATATGAAGGGATGGAGGAGCACATCAGTGGAATGGCGACAGTTCTCTGAGATGCCAAGCAAAAAGAAAAGTAATAAATGACACGAATCAAAACAAGGGAGGCTCTGGGGAGAGGAAAAAAAATCAATTACTAAAGGGAATAAAAAGTTCACTGTCAGAGGATGACAGGAATTTCTAATAGAAGGGATTTAGCAGTGAAGGACAGATTCCTTTTTTTCTTTTACTTAAAAGCAAAATATACGTTAACTCTGACAAGCATTTTTGAACTTTGAACTCTCTGACCTTTAAAGCCTCTAAAATAAATCCTGGCCAACTCTGAAAAAATGGGAACAGCAGAGTCTGTTCCTCAGGTGCCTTTGGCTGCATCCAGCAACATTGTGGTGGCAGGAGCTCCTGTGGACAGATGGACAGACAGACAAACAGACAGTGACCAAACTCTGCTCCTGCATCCCAACATCCAACCGGGGTTACCTGGCTGATTTTTCCAGGCAGTGGGTTAAAGAATTGGGCTGGGGAGGCAAAGTGTTTTATCTCTGCTTTACAACAGATACCACAAAAGCCACACTTTGGCCCAACTTGTAATCTTTGTCCCTCCTCCAGTTTGCCTGAGTGAGGTTCCAACCCTGCAAGAACCACAGAACAACTTATGCCAAGGTGTAAAACACCCAGAGCCAGTTGACATTAGAGAAACCTTTAAATCCTGCCCAGCTTAAAATGAAGCTGCTCTCAGTCACTCCATAAGCAACTCTGGGCCTCAGAGGAATAAAATCCCCTTTTAGGAAATTTCTGGGAGCACAGGAAACCATTTGAAGTGATATGAATATTTTCTGAGCAGGGTTAGCTCAAAATGCTTGATAAGCACATGGAGGCATCTCTGCCTTAGCATCTCAAGAACCAGAAATGACAGAGACTGTCCTTAAACCTTAACCTTTGCCAAAGGGCAAGGAAAGAGAAGAGTGAAAACCACACAGAGCAAACCCCTCACCTCTTCTGCACTGATATTGGTGGAGCATTTCTGAAGGAGAAAGGAAATCTGTGTTTACAGCATCTCCTGAGCTTTACTGCTCCCTCCCTACCTGTCCTGTGTCCTCATACAGTATAGAATAGTGCCATCTACTGACATCGTATTTTAGCAGCTCCTGTGTGCTCAGAAAGCTGATTTTACCACTGAAAATGTACTACTTTTACTTCAAAAGCTGATATTTCTATTCCTTCATCATTGTATTAACTCTCTAACCAGGAAATGCTAATCCAGTGGTACTAAAGCAGGAGCAAACTCATCCTGGAAGAAAATATACTCATGCTATTTGAGCTGTTGCAAGGGATTAAACCTCCCGGTGTCAATGCAAAGTCTCAAATGAAAAGGCAAAGACATTGTGCAGGTCTGGATTTTCCTCTGTGAAACACAGCAGGGTGTCCTGGGGGAATGCAAAGGTGGTGAGTTGTTTTCAGTAAAAATCATGTTGTTGTGTGAGATGAACATGAAATCCCTTGTTACTATATTTAAGACAAGAGGAAACACCTGAAAGGAAGGACCAGAGGCAAAGATGCAGCTTGAGGCAATAACGTTTGTGGGGCCACCTGTGTCTTACATGGGGGGTGGGGAAGGGGGAAAAGCCTTTTGGGAGCTGCACACCTGTGGAGGGGAGGATGTGACATCTCCTGTCACCCACTGTCAGTTAAGGTGCTTTAGAGAAAGTTACTTTACTTAGTTAACATTTCCAGATGGGTTAAAAACAGGGGGATAGGAAGCATGATTTCCCTGGTTTGGAGATCTGTGGTTGGAACGGGTCAGTGTTTATATGAACATTATTTTCCGATAACACCAAAATCACAGGGTAAAAATAAGATTGGCCCCAAAGGTAGAAATACTCAGCATAGTTTCTTTTTGCTCCCAGCCACTCTACACCCAAATGCCAAACACATGAGCAAAACAATGTGCCACGTGGCATTCCTTATGCTGCTGAGGGTGGGGGGAGGGTGTATTTTAAGACATATAACCCAGCTTTTCAAAGCACATACAATGCATAAAAAATGTGAACACTGTCCCCCAGAAGAAGAAAGACATGGACTTGTTGGAACAAGTCCAGATGAGAGCCACAAAGATGCTCTGAGGGCTGGAGCACCCCCAGTCCAGATACGGGCTGGGAGAGCTCGGAGTGTTCAGCCTGGAGAAGAAAAGGCTCCAGGGAGATCTTAGAGCCCCTTCCAGTGCCTAAAGAGGCTCCAAGAGAGCTGCAGAGGGACTTTGGACAAGGGCCTGGAGGGACAGGACAAGGGGAAATGACTTCTCAGTGGAAATGGGGATATTTGGGTGGGATATTGGGGAGAAATTCCTCCCTGTGAGGGTGGTAAGGCCCTGGCACAGGTTAATCAGAGAAGCTGTGGCTGCCACATCCTTGGAAGTCTCCAAGTCAGGGTTGGATGGGGCTTGGAGCAACCTGGGATAGTGGAAGGTGTTCCTGCCCGTGGCAGCGGTTGGAACAAGATGAGTGTTAAGACCCCTTCCAACCCAAAACTTTCTATGATTCTATAATTCTGCATGTCTCAGAACAACCTTGATTTAGGAAAAGCTTCAGCCTGCAGCACCCAAGGGAGCAGGTCCCAGAGGGTCATGTCCCAGTTTCCAGTGGAACTGCTTAAAACGTGGCACATCCCGTATCTTTCCATGCTGGGTGAGGGGCACCCCATTCCTGCCGGCACCCAGTCCCCCTGCACGGCTCCACATCCCTGCTCCTCCATCCTCCCACCCACCTCATTCCAACAAGCTTCTGCTCTTTGTCCAGAAGTCCCCAAGTGACAAATGAATCCGCGTAACTTTCCATTCACCAGCCTCCTCGAAGAGGATGTGCGAGCGCTTGATTGCAGCCCGTTATCAGATCCCAGCACCGGGATTTTCCCCTCTCCTGTTGTTTTTACGACGACGATAAGTCGTTGCAATCTTTCTTTTACAAGACAGCTCTCGCTGCCCGGGGCCGGCTGAGCGGGGTCGCTGATTGCCGTGACTTCCCCGCAGGTATAAAGGCTGCTGATTTATGGCAGGGGAAATTCATATTAACCGTAAATATCTTAATAACAAGCCGTCTGGGAGAAAGGGAGGGCTTTGCATCCAGCGAGGACTAATTGCTGTTTAATGGGCAGCATCCACAGCACTCAGTAAAACAATGCTGCTGGCAGAGGGTGTTGCTGAGGTTACAGAAAGGGCTTTTAATCTGCAAGAGGAAATTTGCCCCAGCAGCGCTAACTGCTGCTCTCAACTCAGTCCTCCTCACGTCCCACAAGGGATGATTGTCTTGTATTAAACACAGAGATGGAATCTCCCACCCTCATCCAAAAACCAGGCCTGAAACACTCGGCCATCACCTGCTCTTCCATCCCCGTGGCTGTGCCCACCCTCCAGCTCCCACGTGCCCAAAAGGGACCTCACATCTCCCAGCCTCAGCCTGAGGACTGTAAGCTCCACTAAAGGCTCCCTAATTTTGTAATATTCTGGGTTTCCTTCACTCAGGAAGGCTCACAGATAGATGCTAAGTTGGCAGAGGAGGTGAAAGGTGGATGTCGGGATGCTGTGGGTTTCTACCCAACCTTCCTGCACAGAGATGGGAGGTCTGGTGACCACCCTGTGTGTCCCAAGTCCAAAAAGAGCTGCTTCTTACCAGCTCACCCTTTGCTTTTCTGTTCTCAGCCCAGGAGAGACTCTTTGGATCAGTGTCTTCCCCCAGATATCGACCTCCCACTCCTCTCTTAATCCAGACTTCAAAGTAACCAAATCTCAGCAGCACTTTCACTGCAGGGAGAGATAAATTACTCTGAGGATACTTCTCATTTTTTCACATAAAACCCGCAGTTTTTGGTTCACAGGGTCCCTTTCAACACATAGGGAGGTTTCATCTGTATCACATCCTTCTCAGAGGTCTAAGCCAAAGGACCTCCTTGGGGTTTACACCCAGCTAAGGCAGTAATGAAAATAAAACCCGTGGTTCTGCCTAGATGTAGGATCATTTCCAGGTTTTTTGAGATCAGCTGAGGTCTGGCAGGAAGCTCTGCTCACGTGTGAAGTCTCCTGCCTTTCTCTTCAGGATCATTGTTATGAGAGAGATCCTGTGCAGAAGTGAGTGATGAGGAGCCACAAAAATAGTTCAAAGGTCTGGCCATTTCCCTATTTAACCACAATATTTGATGGGGTGTAGCTGAAAACATTATTTAAGAACTCAACTTTTAGCAGAGCTCTTCAAAGTTCCCTAAACCAAAGGAAAACAGCTTTCCACTGATCTTCCCTTTCCTCACTTCTGATCAATTTTAAAGCAAGAGTGATGAAATGCTGGTTATAAATTTTTTGGACTTCGAATTTAGTCTAAAGTTTGGAAACAGACTACAAAAAATATTGTTTGGGTTACCTATGGCACATGAGCAGTAGGGCCTGAAATAATTAAATCCCAGGGAGAGAAGAAAATTCCCTATACAGAAAAAAAAAAAAAAGAGAGAAAAATAAGCAGTGTAACCCTGAAGAGCAGAACATGCCCTTTGAGCATAAAATAAGCATCAGGTTTCTTTAAGCCCATGGTCAAAACATCATCTCACCAAGGAGTAAGGCAGTTGGTGAAACTCCTGTGGAAGGTGACAAATGCTCCATCATTTATTTATTTATCTTTGTTGCTAGATGTCCTCCCAAATCCATGGCTCAGCAGATCTGGGGGCTGCTTTTCCACACGTTTCCAGTGCACCTCAGCTCTCTTCACCAGCTTTTCCTCAATCCTGCAATCCATGTTGTGCCCACACAGGGTTCCCAGTGCTGTGCATTAACCTCTGAAAACCTCACCACAATCTGAGCAATTTGTAGCCCACTCCTTGTTTTCCTCTTTGAGATAACTCTGACTTGAAGAATTGCTGTGATAAATGAGCAAGTGGATTCATGGCATGGAGGGTAATCCCTGAGAGGAGTGGAGAGGATACAGCTTGGCAGTAAAACTGGGCAGTTGGTACATAAATTTCTCCCAGGCATGAAGACAAGTGGCAGCAATGTCAGAGGCATTACCACCTCCCTTCAGGTGGAATTATTTCAGTGTGTCTCCAGTCTCGGGGTCGATACGCATTTCAAAATCTCTGTGAGAAATCAAAGCCTGGGAGGTCTGTGTGAGCCATTTCAGGAGGCTGTAAATTTTATTTTAGAAGGAAGAATTTTAAATTGCATAAACAGTGAAGCTTTTCCTCACAAAGAGTGGAGTGTTTTACAGCATCAGCTTTAGCCACTCATCAAATCGCCTTTTGTGATAAAATAATTGAGAAAGTCAAAATTATATGCACATTTCAGGGGAAATTACCTGCAGTAAGACTAAAATACTACAGAGGAAGCCTCAACAAAACTTCTTTTCCTACACAGATGTTCTTCCCTTGACATACAGTGTGTGGATTTTGATAAAACCCATTTGTAGGTGCTTTTTTCATGCAAATCACTCCTATTCCTGAGAAATGTTATCCACACATGCAGCCATCTGAGCTACTCATGATCACCAGGGACTTCATGAGCAGGCAGCTCATGAAAAAGTCCAAATAACAGCAAGGAAAATAATTTAACAAGAGGAAAAACTCAACTGATGGCTGTGGGGAGGATGATCTGCACTGGATATCCACCCTTCCAGCAGGGCTTTGCACAAGTGTTTTATACCTGGAGATCACCTACACTTACCTATCCCAATGCAAAGCCCAGGACAGGCTTTAAAACCCCCCTGAGGTGTAGGGTAGGTATTTTGGAGTTTAGCTAATGACCACTCAAAGCTGACACAGTTGCAGCAAACTACACCATGGTCACATAGCAAGGACTTCTGTGATTGTGATCTTGGAGGACTTGATGTCATGGAAAAGAGAGAAATGCCCTGGGGAGATCCCAGCAACATCTTCTCCCCTTCTCCTTATATTGGTTTTACTGATATTTAAGATTTTTAAAGACTGGGGATATTTTCTGCCAGATTATAGTCAACCTTACGGGAGTGTTCTGCCACTGCAGGGAAGAGGGACCAGGTGCTCATGAGCCTCAGAGAGCAAGGGAAAACAGCTTGTTTTATCCAGAAAAAATGAAAAATGGAGACTATCCTTTGCCCTGTAGGACGATACAGGATGATTTCTAAAGTTTCTACTTAGAAGTGACACAAAACCTATTGGGATGGGAGTGGAGTACAGGAGCTCCATGCAGCAATTTAAACAGTGTTTAAGAAATACACATATAAGGGAAGAATGGCCGGTGCTCAGAGACTAATTTTTTAGATAGAAGATAAAAAAAATATCTATTTTTACATTTTCTTTGTGATTTGCAAAAAAAACCCCACCCTGACACCCTTGTTGTAACACACACTGCTACTCTCTCTGCTCTAACAACAACCTCTTTGTGCACACGAGGGAAAATCCATCAACTCTCCAGCAGTCTTCCTGCACTTTCTCCTCTTGGAGTGAGGAATCACAGGAAGGAACAAGAGAATTTTTTGTCATTCTGCAGGACTTATCTCAGTTTCTCCACTTCACTTCAGTATCCACAGCCCCAGGCATGCCAGTTCAAGGCTGCAGCACCACCACTTACAAACATCTACATTTATAAGTCTCCACGCTGCTTAAGTTCTTGGTGCCAAACACAATTCCACACAGTTCAGAGACCACTTGCTCCAAATACCAGTTTCATTGCTTTTTTCTTTCTTCTCCCCAGCCCAGGACAGCAATCTGGCTGCACTTAAAACACTTCGCTTCCCATCTTTTATCCCTTGCAAGGGACTTGAGAGGTTTATTACACACTGTGATCTTATCACCAGCTACTCCAGCACAGTCCTTGGCAGTAACTGGGGTGTCCCATGGTGGCTGGGATTGCACCATGCAAAGGGTCCTTTTCCAGCAGGATTTTCTGCAAAGTACAACTGCAGCTATATCTATATTATATAAAAATATATATATTTATATTTATTATTTTCAAGCAATGTTGGCAGTTTATTTCATCACCAAATGGTCACTGGAAGATTTTGATGGGATATTTATGAGGGTTTTAACCTATTTTGTCAAAGTAAGGGTGATGTTACACCACACACTGAAAGCTCTTCCTGCTAAAGGCTGTTGGGCACTCGTGGTGCTCATGGCAGCTACAGCAAAAAGAAATTAATCTCCTTTTTTAGTTGTCTGGGTCATTAATCATCAGTGGGTTGTGTAGCCCTACGTTATCAGTCAGCCATGAAATAGGTTTAATGTCTGAGGAGCAGTGCTGATAAAGGAAATAAAGTTATATGAAAATTATCTCATTTCAATGTGTTCAACCCTACCAGGATCTGCTTAAATGGAGGAGAACATCATTTCATGTTTTCCAGAGTACAAATTCACCAAGATTAAACCTTGTCTGAAGGAAGCCAACTTGCTGTTGATTTACACCTGCCCAGGAGTTAATCCTCTGAATCCAGCCTTAAAGCTCTTTGAGAAAAATAAAACCAACAACAGTGATTTGTTCTACTGAAAAAAAAAAAGAAAAAAAAAAAAGAAAAAAAAGAAGGTAAAATAGATGAAATGATACATGGGAGGAGAAAGAGCTCCCCCATCCAAAATCAAAGCTCAGGGCAATGGCCAAAAAGAAACGGTATCATTTAGGGGCAGATGAAAGAACATGTAAGTTCAGCATGATGTCATGGCTGTTTGTGCAGTTAAATCTCCCTTTATCATCCACCAGACACATAATGACTTTCTAAGGCTCCCACTGGACGGATGGTCCGTCTCTATAATAAATGTTGACAAGTTTTATATAAAACTGGAGATCATTTCCAATTCCCAGTGCAGCCATTTGAACCTGTGATTAATAACCTCGCAAATCTTATCTGTTTGAAAATAAGAGGAGCTGGGTTTGTTTCCTTCAGATTAGGGTTCAGGGCTTAACAACAGGAAAATAGCCTGCTGAGATCACTCTGGTTTGCATGGCACATAAAAGTGGAAACCAAGAAAATAGGATTTAAAAATATGCTCAACATTCCTATCACAAAGCAAATAAGATACTTCACGAGTCGTGATAACATTGATTCATGGAGTCTGTGACCAAGCAATTGTTTTATATCGGGCAGAATAACTGTGAACTGAGAGATAGGCACTTGTACATTTAAATTAAAACACTAATTGGATGATAAGATGTACCACAAAAAATAAATATCCAAACTTCTTGGTGGTTTGTCAAAACTGGAATGAGAAAGCTTTAGGTAACGATAGGGAGCAAAATGGGGCAAGAGTTTGGGATTCCAGATCCACGTTTGGCCTGGATACAGCCTCATTTTCCAATTCCAGATCCTGATATCCAGGATTTCAATAACAGGGAGAAGAAACAGGAAAAAAAGGAATTAAAAAAACCTGCTGCCACATTGCTCCAGGCTTTCCCTGATTTATGAAAACGACCTTTATTGTGGGAATATGATGGTTTACAGAGACCAAAAAGATAAGAATCAATTAAAAAGTGGTGTCAAAATTAGGCAGGTTCAGGAGCTGAGTAGAGCTGAATTTTCATCTAAAATCTAATTAAAAATCCACTTAAAATCTCTTTAAAGGACGGTATATAAAGTGTTCCTAGCACAGTTTGGGAAAAGGGGAGCTCACTCTGAACCCCAACAGCTTTATCTCCCTCTTCCCAATTCCCCCATTCCCTGTTTGCACCTACAACCAAAGCCACAAAGGATGATGAAAAAACACTGCTGGTCCTTTCCCCTGCAGAAAAAGGGCAAAAAAGAATTTAAAAGCCATTTTTTCCCCTGCAAAAATCAAAGTGTATTCAGCTGAGGTATCGTTTTGTTTTCAGCACTCCAGCACATCGAAATTTTCCTGTGAAATCAAGAGCTTCTTGCCAAGATTTTAATTTATTTTTGAAATGTATCTTGCTGTCCAAAGTTGTCAGTGGGTTTTCTCTTAAAATAGCTCAGAGTTATTGCAATATTAAAAAGAAGAATTACCTTGCCTCTGCCTTGCACCCAGTGGGCTGCTCAGGGGGCTGGAGATAAGCACCGAGGAGTCTTTAATTATAACTCCTTAATATACAATTCTTTGTCTGCCTTTAATTTTACGGCACTTTCATGCAAAACCAGGGCAGTGAAGAAAACAGTCATTTCTCCTTGTGCTTTTTGTTAAGTGAAAACATTAAGGGTCACCAATAATTCATCAAAGTGAGGAAAGGAGGGAACTGGAAAATGAGGTAGATCGTGGAAAAAATCGAATAATCTCTGTAGAAAAAGCAATTTATCCCTGCACTGGCAGATGGCTACAAACATGGGGATTGTGGGATAACACTCAGCTTGTAGGACTCACCTCCCTGGGCCCAACTGGGTTAACACATTTCTCAGGGAAAAAAAAAAAATGAAGTTTTTCCGTCAGTAAATAAAAATTCAATCGCTGATTTATTGCTCGTTTAAGAGAGATGATTTTGAACCATTGAACATCCCCTGCCAGCCCCAGAAATGCTCAGGACACCCCAGATTTCTGTCTGGGTGATGGAAATGTTCTGCTTTGGGACAAAAATGGTCAGTAAAAAGTGAGGGGGAAAAGAGTCCATAAAATTGGTGAATCTTGACATGTTTTGCAGGTGAGAAAAAAATTACTATATTTGAAATAATTTACAGTCAGCAATAAATACATAGGAATGAAATTTAGTGTTGCTGTTTTAATTCTTCCTTCTGTAGCATCTATATTGTCTGACAAGTTAAAATATTAAGAAAAAAAACAACTCCATTTTGGTCAAGAGCAATATGGCAACAGCGTGAATTGGAATGATTTTCACTGCCATTCACCACCTCAGAATATAAAGATCCCAAAATAAAAAATAATTGAAGAACAAGGCAAGGTGAGAAAGTGGAGAAATAATATTCAAGATGTTATCTGCTTGATCATCATCACAGGACCAGAATCTGTGTTTGCTTCACTACAGAATGTATAACAATAATGTAATATCTAGTAATTATTATTATTAATAATAATTGTAAATAAACACAACCTATCTCTAAAACAAACATGTAGCATGAAGGAAACAAATGTGTTTGTCCACGAGAGGTCTCTAGAGTCCTGATAATCACAGGATATTTCCATGTATTCCCGTTCTCCTGCTCTGAAATGAGATGGATGTTTGGATGTTCATGTCCCTTCACCAACTCACAGGAATTTCCATGTGTGCCCCCTCTGGATCTGGCAGATTTTGGCCTAGAAGGAGGACGGATGGTGCCTCTGTGGATGGGGTGGGAAAGTGTCTCCAAAGGGGAGAAAGAAGTGATTTGTGACAGGAAG
This sequence comes from Platyrinchus mystaceus, assembly GCA_035041135.1. Taxonomy (NCBI): domain Eukaryota; kingdom Metazoa; phylum Chordata; class Aves; order Passeriformes; family Tyrannidae; genus Platyrinchus; species Platyrinchus mystaceus. The sequence goes on along the minus strand of JAWWLV010000021.1, from coordinate 17,758,192 downwards.
GGATTGCATCTGTGCACTCCCTGAGCAGAAAAAATGCACATTAACCCACGGCAAAGAGCAACCTTAATGATTTCATGATTCTGTGATTCTGTTGCTTGCTTATCCCATAGGGAAAAGGAATTCTGCCTTGTGAAGACATCTTATCCAGTATCAAACAGTCAATCAGTGCTGGCACAGCTGGCACTGCAGGGTGGAGAAGTGTCAGGTCTTTTTTTCATAATTTTAACTGAAGAGCTCTAATGTGTGTTGGATATTTTCAAAAGCTGCTGTCCCAGAAATAAAAGGTTACTTTAGCAATTTCTCTGTTGAAACAGTGGGAATTTCCTATTGTTAACCTTTCTAGATTGTCAACGTTTTAAGGGTTTGCACAACTTTACTGTTGAAACATTAGTATTGATTTTTTTACCTCCTTACAAAACACACAATTTTTTATGTTGGAAAATCCCTTTAAGACCATCGAGTACAACTGTTCCTCAGCACTGCCAAGGCCAGCACTGACCATGTCCCCAAGTGTCATATCCACATGGCTTTTAAACCCCTCCAGGGATGGTGACTCCACCACTGCCCTGGGCAGCTGTGCCAGAGCTTGGCAATCATTTTGCTGAAGAAATTTTCCCAATATCCAGCCTAAATGTGCCCTGGTGCAACTGGGGGCCATTTCATCTTGTCCTGTCACTTGTTACCTGGGAGAAGGGACCGACCCCCACCTGGCTCCACCCTCCTGTCTGGGAGTTGTAGAGAGCGATGAACTACTGCAGAATAGTTACAGAAAGTATATTTTGATTCAGAAATCAAATAAAATGACATTTTGGTGGTATAATTAACAACTATTTCTGCTTCAGTCATTTACTGACCAGGAAGCAGAAGAATTGCCAAATGTTTACAGAACAAACAGTTTCGTATGTAAATCCCATTCCAAGAAGTCTTTGTAAAACAAAGATTGTCTGAAAGTATTTACAGGTGATAGTGGACACATTTGGAGAAAGATTTGGAGAATCTATTCTCACAATTTCACATGATTATGTTTCTTTTTTTTTTTTTTTGTCTAAACAATAGTTGCAAGTCATTGGCCAGTCCCATCGTTTACTTCTTGTGGAATATTGTTTCTTCAGTCCCAGTTACTGCTCTTCTGAGTCCAGGTAAGATTAAATCCAGACTCCATGTATCATTCCCACAAAATATATCTCCTTGCTGAAGAGCTGGAGCATTCTCAGCACCTGGGGATTTCTCTTATCACCCTATGACCAAAGGTTGAAGCAGAAGACACATTAAACAGCTCACTTAAAGACTGCAGACTTTATTTTTGGAGCTCTTCATTTCCCTGTGACAGTCACAGTGACTGGGAATCACAGAGGGTATGAGTGGAGAACCTGAAGGGAAGGCAGAAGCTGGAACACGCTGGATAAATGCTGGTTTTACCACTTTTGAAAATCACAGCCATCACTTCTGGCTTGGTCAGCCCTGGTGGCTGTTAAGTATCATCAAAGGATGTCACGAGGAGAGCAGAATTCTGCTCTAGGAGTTTTAAAGAGAAATAAAATAAGTCTTTACCTCTTTTAACACACACTTCACCAATCCCCACTGGCAGGGAATAAATCTCCATAGCTAATGCCTTGGCATACCCATCCTTGGAAATCTTTCTGCTTGCTCCCCTTACCAAAAATGGGAACATATCCCAGAAAGACAAACAGTGTGTGCTGAGAGTGGGGCCCCCACCCAGCCCTGGCTGAGTGGGGTCCCTGAGTGGGATCTCAGGACAGACTTCCTCAGATCATGGCCCTGTGGAGCCTCCCTGAATCCAGCACTCCCAGGGATCTGGGCTTTGAACAATGAATGCCTTAAGTGTGGTTTTCAACTTTTTTTTTTCTTTTCCTTCTGATTTGTGGACCATTAAAAATGTTCCAGCGGGGATACAGGATACCCTTTAAAATATGGAGATTTCTGTGTAGCACATGTGAACTCTTCTTCCTTGTTCCCCTTTCATGGAGCCCCAGGGAGCTGCTGGAAATGCCGGCCCTGGGAGATCAAACAGACTCGGGGGCTGTGAATCAGACAGGGGAAACAAATTCAAGAGACAAGGCCCTCCCGGAAACACCCTCAGGAGTCATTCGAGAAGACAAATTGGAAGTGCAAGTCCCAGCAGACTGAAAGGGGAGAGACAGCAAAACCATCCTGAACTCATGAAAGGAAAAGCAGCATCCTGGAGGCAGCAAAGAGATGGACAGGGCGAAGCTTCCCTCTGGGATTGCATCCATTTATAGATGCAGAGCAGCTTTCCACCAGGACTGGCTGGGATGTGTCAGTGCATTCCCGCTAGCGTGGAAGGGACAAAACCCATCCAGGTGTTTTCCTGGTTCTGGGACCTGCACAAAATCACCCAGGGTCCTCATTCCTCAGCCAGTGTGAGTTAATAAAGTGCCAGCAATTATATCTTTTCTATGGAATATTGTAAATAATGCTAACAAACAGCATTTAAATCAGATGTCTGGTGTGAGTGAGGAAAGATTCAAATAAAATAAGTGCAGAAAAATATCTTCATCTAATGATTTGATATTTGTTTCTTGAGACAGAGTAGGTGAAGTCATGTAAAACAAGGCGCAGAATCACAGCTCATCAATAAACCTGGGAAAGCCTGAGGGAGAAAGAGATGCTTAGAAATGTATCTTCATTATCCAGTTTATACCAGCTGCAGCAGAGCCTTGAGCATCAGCAGAGCTTCTCTGTGTTCTACTGTGTCCCAAATGTTACATGAGCTTTTGAAGGGTTTGGTGTTGACTGAAGTCAGGATCCAGCTGAAACCAAACTCCACAATCCCTTCCCACAGCAGAAACATTTAGTATTCTGGTTATATCGGGACTGGCTTGTCCATGGGAAACCATCATGTTTTCAAAACC
>JAWWLV010000021.1:17702836-17734044 GCA_035041135.1 Platyrinchus mystaceus | reverse complement strand
GAGCTGCCTCCAGCCCTGGGGAACAGCATCAGAACGATATGGATCTGTTGGAGCGAGTCCAGAGGAGGCACCAAGATAATCAGTGGTGGAGAAGCTTTGCTACAAGGAAAAGCTGAATGAATTGGGATTGTTCAACTTGGAAAAGAGAAGCTTTGGGGGGGCCTAACTGTGGCCTTCCAGTACCTGAAGGGAGATGGAGACAGGAGAGGGACTTTGGACAAGATGGCACGGGCTTTAAACTCTGCCAGGGGAGGTTTAGGTTGGATATTAGAAAGAAGTTCTTTACAGAGAGGGAGTGATCAGGCATTGGAATGGCCTGCCCAGAGAGGTGGTGGATTCACCGTCCCTGGAGGCGTTTAAGCTGAGGCTGGATGTGGCACTGAGTGCCACGATCTGGTAATCACAGTGGGGTTGGACCAAGGGTTGGACTTGATTCATCTCGGATCATCAAGTCTCTTCCAACCCTGATAATTCTATGATTCTACGACAAGGGCACGGGGTGACCAGTGAGAACGGCGATTTAACACCGGCTCTGCCCTCAGGGCGGGCGCCACAACGGCAGGCGCGGAGGGGAGGCCGCGCTCGCCCCTTCCGCCTCTCCCCTCCCTGTTCCGGGCTCTGAGGGCTCCGAGGGCTCCGCGGGCGCGGTGGCGGCGGGCGCGGGGCCCCAGCGCCCCCTCCGCGCCCAGGGAGCGGGGCCACGGCCGCGGCTCCTCGTCCTCATCCTCATGCTGCTGCTGCTGCTGAGGTAAGTGCGCTTCCCCTCCCTCCCTTCCTTCCCCCGCGAAGGGCGAGCGCGGAAGGTTACCGGGGGATGAGAGCCGCCCTCACGCCGGGCTTGAGGGCTGGGGCGCGCCCGGGGTCTCTCAGGGAAGCTGGAAGAGGGGAGGGAGGGAGCAGCTCCTCCTCGTTCCCTCCTTTCCCCACCTTCCCGGCTCTCTCTCTCGCTCCGGGGAGTTTTCGCCGATTTAACGCCGTGCCGGTTTTTCCTCCCGATTTCCATCCAGGAGGGAAGGACGGCGCTTGCAGGAAGTGGGGGATGCAAAATAGCTCCCAAAATGAGAGGGGTAGGTTGGTGCAGCGCGGCGTTGAGTGTGATCTGTGCCGTGAAAAAAGGGGTTGGGAGAACACCGGCTGCTTCCTATACTGAATTTTTATACTGAATATGCACTTGTGTGGTGGTATCAGGATGCAGAATTGCAGTGATGTAACTGTTTGCTTTGCTGGAGACATAATTAGGTTGAAGTCGCCGTGACTGTTCACATTAACAGACTTAAATTAGACCTTTTGAAGTGGATGCTCTCCAACTTTGAACATTTACAGATAAAAAGGAGCTGCGCTGATTCATTAGGAGATGACACTGATGTGAAATTTTAGCGGTTTGAGATTAGAGTGAAATAGCTGAAAGCTCTTTGTGACTAAAAAGAATTGATAATACTTTTCATCTGTCCGAAACTTCCTTGGTTTCTATTTAACACTATATTTTGTATCGTATAGATCTGATGGATTTCTTTTTTATGCCTTTCATGAGGGCAGGGAGCTCATAAGGAAAGTGAATTGATAGAACTCTGCAGCAGGTGAAAGGCTGAAGGTGAGAAACATCGAGGAAATGTGAGACTTTATATGTGTTTGATATGAGAAACGACTGAAACAAAGGCTTTAACATTCCTTTAATCAATATCAAAAGTTGCTAGTGAAAAGAGTTCAACTTTGACCTCTAACATTATTTTTTGGAACCTGGAAGGAAGAGTCATGTGTGGATATAATAGCTGACATATAAATGTTCTTGATATCCCAGTGCAATCAGCGTATGTGGTACCTGAGCTGTCTTCAGTTGAGTGCAAGGTTAGGGCAGGTACTAATGAAGGCAGAAATTGGAATTAAAAAACTATACTATTAGGTAGAGTATGATTCATCCATTTGCTGTTGGCAAAGGAGTAAAACTTCCAGCTTTCCCATAACAATGCTGATATTGCTGTAAGCATGCAGCTTTCTGGAGTCTAATCTGAATTTGAGCCTGTGGCCCTGTTCCAAAGGAGGTCGGATTCAAAGCCCGGCCGTAGATTCTGTTCGTGTCCTTCTCGGGTGAAGGTTGTTTAGTCCAGAATTGTTCTGTCCTTGCTGTTGTACCTCAGTGAACTCTTGGTGTATCAGATAGTGTCTTTCTTTGCCTGGCACCAAAGTCTTGTAAAAGATATTTTCTTTCACTTTCACGTGGGGGGGGGAAAAATGTGTTATTGAAAAAATGTCCTTCTGAACATGTCTGGTGTTACTTTGTGCTTCTGAAAAAGTGACTTGGTATCACAATCTGTTGGTTTTATTTCTTATAGCAAAGTTCTTTAATGCTTTGTATAAATATATGTTCTGAAGACATGCATAGGTTTTTTTTCTTTAATTTTTCATAACTTGTTTTCGCCTGAATTCTCATTGCTGGTTTTTTGAGGGTGTTTATAAAGATGCTGCTGGCATAAATCATAGATTGATTTGGGTTGGAAGGGACCTTAAAGATCATCTTATTCCAACCCCCTTGTGGAAACATCTTCAACTAGATCAGGCTGCTCAGAGCTCCATCCAGCCTGGCCTTGCACACTTCCAGGGATGGGGCATCCACAGTTTCTCTGGACAACCTGTGCCAGGGCCTCACCACCATCACAGGGAAGAATTTATTGTCTAAACTAAATTTCCTCTCTTTCAGTTTGGAAAAATACACAAGTAATTAGATGACCAGCTTCCCAGTAAGACATTTATATTTATGCCTCAGTACTTCTATATACTCTTTTTCTGAGGTTATTTAGAAGCAGCACATCCCTTTCAAAGATGAAAAGAAACAATTCCAGTGTTTCCCCATTGGCTGGCACTGGCTGTGCAATAAGAGACTGGCATAAGGAGAAACTTGACTGTGTTAAATATGTACTTGCTGAAGATTCTGTTGAATGTGTTGTGTGTAAAGAGCATCACACTAATTCCATGTTCCCATTGTAAAGTGTCCCTGTGTGCCTGCAGTGGAGCAGATATGGACCAGTACAAGGAAAGGACTACAAGGCATAAGTGGGAAATTCAAGAGATAAATACATGACAAAATATATTAAATGGGAGCAAAAGCAACAAGGATTTAGAGAGATGATATACTGTGCCAATGAGGGTATGGAATAGATTTCATAGAATCAACTGGGTTGGAAAAGACCTCAGAGATCATCAAATCCAACCCTTGATCCAACCCTGCCATGGTTCCCAGACCATGGCACTGATCCAGTCTCATCTTAAAAACCTCCAGGGACAGTGAATGCACCCCCTCCCTAGGCAGCCCATTCCAATGCCTGATTACTCTCTCTGTAAAAAATTTCTTCCTAATATCCAACCTAAACCTCCCCTGGCAGAGTTTGGAATCGTAGCAGGGGGTCCTGGGACAGGGGAGGCCGTTGCTGGGGCTGAGCTAAAGGGCTTCCAGTGCATTTACTGGGTGTTGGAGCTATTGGAGTAGTTTATTTGTTTGCTGGGCGGTGTCTGCCGGACCAGTCACTGGGAAAGAATTGAAACAAGCCACAGTTTACTTGTTAAATGGCTTTGCAGTTTGGCTCGCCTGGATCTGTAGTAAAAAGGGGGTTATTCATCTAAATTAGGCGTGACTGTGTACAGTCATTATCTGATGGATATTTATCTGTCAGCAGTGAATGGCCCAAATTGCCCGTGGAATTGGATGCAGCAGAAGGTTTGCTTGGTTGGTTTACTTAGAACTTCTGCAGTTACTGAAGTTAATGTTTATACTGTAACCTTTTAGTGAGTTCTGTAATTTTGATTTTTGATTTTTTTACCTGTGGTTTTTAGGTAGGATTTATGTATGTAAGCAGGATTATTAGTCTGCTGTGCAATATGTGTTAGTGTCCCTACAACTATTGACTTACTGACATACAATCAGAAATGTTGAAATAAAGGCATTGTCGCTGAAATATGAGGAATATTAGGAACTGTCTGTTGTGCAGCTTGAAGGAAAAGGCGACCAAAAAAGATTCAGGCTTTGGCAGCTGATGGATTTTCAGCCTGTGCATGAATTCTTATCTGTGTATCTGTTTTAAAAATACAGATAAATTAGGGTGGGTTTTTTTGTGCAACAGTGCTTTTCCCTTCTTCCTCAAAAAGTAGCAGGGAAAAGGACTGTGCTTAACTCTGAAGTGCCTTTTTAAAAATTTAATTATCAGCACTGGGGCCTCATGATAAAATTAGTTATGTTGTGCCATTTGTCTTCCTAATGCCCTTGGTGAGCTTTGAGCAAACACATCCTAGGCACAGTCATTTTACAAGACCATGTTCCCAGTGATCATGAGTTTATAATGCCACTTCTTAAAAAGTTTTTTTTTTTATTCCAATAATGTGTCTGCATTTCAGGCTTATGTTTCATTTACAGTGAGGTGTGGGTCAGATGAGACATTCTCAACCTGAGAATTTTGGGAAACCCTTGAGAGTGGAACTGGCTGGGATCAGGTTTAACATAACCATCTGTGCAAACAGATGACATTGTGCATGAGGCATTGAATAATTTAGTGTTATCTTCAAGTGCTAGATAAAGATTTTTAAAAGGTCAAATTAAAAGCTATTGCTTGGAGTATTAGGTTGAAGAGTAATGCTTTGTCCTTTTGTGCCATATGTACACAACAAAGGCTCGGTGTAAATTTGGTTAGGACAGGCACTGAAGCAAATAAATAACAAAATAGCAAATAAATTAACAGTGGAGCAGAGCTGGGAGCATCTCAGTGGGGATGCTGAGCTCTTGGTCAAGTCTGAGTGCTTTCAAACATTGATCCTCCACCCTTGGAGGGACCAAGGTGGGGGGTTCTGGTGTAGGCAGCTGAGGAGGAGCAGGGGAGGTGGAAGGAGAGGGGAAAATCACATGAGAATGAGTAAATCTATTATTCTTGCGAAAGCTGAACTGGGGTGGCACTTCCACATGAGCAGTGAGTGGCTCTGCTGTGATAAACCCGGATTTTGCACAGGATTTTAGTTGGGATTAGGGAACTGACTGAACAAATCACGTCCCCTTCTCGTCAATAAATTCTCTGTTTGCAATTCCAGCTGATTACTGTGACTGGAATATTTCACCTGCAGAGGCTGAGCGGTGGCATCTTTGCCTGTCGTCTCCAGCTCGGAGTGGGTGGGTGACACTGCAAATTAATGTGGTACACTCACCCTGGCTGCTGCTGTGTTTCTGCTCAGCTGCCACAAAATGCCATGTCACTGACAACTTAATGGTTGGGGATTTCACAATATTGTGAAGTTTAACAAAGATATAAAAGCTTATTTGTAAAGCAAACCAGAAAGCAATCAGCAGCTTCGTGCAGTTCTGTGTAATATAAGTATTTTTAAACTAAAAGAGGGTCAGTTTAGATTAGATATAAGGAAGAAGCTTTTTTTTTTTTTTAATGAGGGTGGTGAGGCCCTGGCACAGGTTGCACAGAGAGGCTGTGGATGCCCCATCCCTGGAAATGTTCAAGACCAGCTTTTGATGGGGCTTGGAGCAACCTGTTCTAGTGGAAGCAGGATGTGCCTGCTCATTGCAGGGGGTTGGACTAGATGGCATTTAAAGGTCCCTTTCAACCCAAACTATTCTATAAGTCTGATATGTGCATAAGAAGCACTTGCATTACCTTTTAGCCTTGCAATGGAATATATGAGTTTGTTTAAATAAGGCAAGAGGCTTCTCCTTTCCAGAGGAAGTTGGCATTTGTATAATTCTCCTTGAATTGGGAAAATTTGAAAATGGATACTGAGGAACTCCATCAGACATGTTGTATCTGGACTATCTTTTTCAAACAAGCTGGTTTCAGAAGCTTTGCTTTGCAAGAAAGTGACTTTGTATTTTCCATAGTTCTTAAATGTCAGAATCCTTATGTTACCCTCAAAATATATTAATTTGAATTAATCTTCCAACTGAGAGTGATTTCCATGTCATAAAAATTTACTTTAAATACTGGAAAATAAAACAACTGAGGAAACAAACCTGGGTACTTCTTTAGCCAGCTTTAGTCAGACAGAAATTCAGGCCCACACCTCTTCTGTTCTCTTCCCCAAATAGAAATGTAACACAAGGTTTTGTGCTGCAGTCCTGCTCCAAATGCCATGTGGTGATTTCTAAAAGTTAACAGCTAAAAATTTCAAGCTTTCAAGTGCCTTTTTTTTTCATAAAATACAAACTTTTTCATTGTAAGTACATGCAGGCTATTTTAAAGTCTTACTATTGATGTCTATTATTTGTATTTAACACTGTTTTCCTGAGGAAGCTTTACTGACGAGTTTGGTGTGATATCTTTTCAGATTACATCAGATATGACTGAATATATGAATAGCCTGGGATAGCCCAAAGGAGGGACAGAATGTCACAATAACATACAAAACATTTGGGAGGTATGTGGGGTTTGTTTTCTGTTGTGCTAAAAAATGTCTTGATTAAACAAAATGAATACAGTTATTTTGTGCCATTTCCATTCTTAAAACATTTCTCAAAAGTTGTATAAACCCATTTTTGGTGAAATAGTAACTCATTTGCCTTATCTTCATATCCAGCTTCCAATTATGTGGGGTTGTGAAACTTGAATTTGCTTGACCCCAAAGGGTGGTGGATGTCCCGAAGTGCTGTTGAACTTAATTGGCATAGATTGTAATTTTGAACAACAAACACTTTAATAGATTAGGAGAATTTAAAGTGGCTGAAAAGAGGCCCTTATCTAGGTTAAGTCAAGCTTGACTTGCTTTCAAGTGAGGTGCAAGTTTGTTAGTTTTTAAGGTATTTTTTTAGTATGTGACTACCTTCACCCATGGCTTAGTAGCTGCACTGTGGCAAGAAGGGGGATTTTTGTCCATAAAAAACCCCAGTGTGTGAACAGCAAACACAGTTTAACTGTAGCAATTGTAACAGATCCAAGCACCAGAGCTGTGCTTCAGTTGTGCTGTTTCTCAACTAGGGAATGTGTCCTTCAGACACCTCACCGTGTCCCAGGAATTTCCCAGCTATTTTTGCAGCTGCTCTCAGATCTCTGCTGCAACCTGCAGATGCTTATTTTCATTTCTGGTTTCTTGGATTGTTCCTGCCTAGTTCTAACATTAAGATTTAAGGATCAGAAGGATTTACTGGGCAGAATATGTTTCTCTGATTCCTGATGCAGTTTTTTTTTTAAGGTTATGGACAGACACTCACCAAAAACGACCTCAGTGTGAGTCTCTTTACCTGGTAAGGGTCACCTGGACCATTCTAGAGGAACAAAGTGATCCCATATTCAAGGTCTTGGGATGGAAATTGAAGTGCCATAATTCCTACCAGTCATATAATAGGCTGCCATTAATAAGGGGGAAGAACAGAGAGCTCTGCATGGCTGTCATAAATCAATATAAATGCTCTCAGGTTTCTCTCAGATGTGGCCTTTAATAGCATGAATCAATATGATTTTTAGAACACAGTATACTTTTAAAGCAGCAGGGTATTCTTGAGGCATAATGTTTAAGCTTTAATTTGTCTCCTGTTTGTTGGTAGCACTTCAGTTCTGCCATTCTATGTCTTTGCTTGTCTGGAAAATAATTCTGTTTTCATGAGAACTCTTAAGGTTTCAAGTCTTGTTTTTGTTCCACGTTGGAACGACAACAAAGCCCTAAAAGAGTTTTCACAAAATTAAATTAATTAATGTGTTCTTTGAAAATCTGATTCTTGTAATCCACTGCCATGCTAATTTAACCACTACCATTTGTTTCCCTTAAGTTTGGTCTGATCTGAGACCATTTTGTAAGTTATCCAATATATCTTTGTAACAGGCTTGTGGTTTTTCCAAAACAATAGCACTCTTGTCAACAAATTTAGCTGCTTTCTAACTTGCTGTGTTGTTTGTTGTGAGCAACGTATTAGAACAGCTTTATTTCCATTCTGTTTTTCCTTTCTGCTCTTCCCTCAGTTGCCAGAGCAGAATGAAAAGTCAACAGTCTGGTGCCATAATTTGCTGTTTTCAGGGAGACATGAGCTGTGATTTAATGAAGACTTTGCCATTTTAGTTTGAGATAGAAGGGAGTGGTTGTGTTTTTTCACAGAAGAGGAAGAAGGGTTTATGGGCACAGCAACGTGGAAATGAAACTATTCTAAAATCCCTTTGTCAGGCACTAAAGCTCTGTGTTTGTGGTGGGCTGACCCTGGCTGGACTCCCACAAAGCTGGTCTGTGACTCCCCTCCTCTGCTGGACAGGCGAGAGAAAATATAACAGAAAGCTTGTGGGTCAAGATAAGGGCAGGGAGAGCTCACTCAGCAATGACTGTCACAGGCAAAACAGGCTTGACCTGGGGAATTCAGCTTAATTTATTACCAATGAAATCAGAGTAGAATAATGAGAAACAAAAACTAAATCTTTAAAACCTTAAAAACTGAAAACTAAATCCCTTCTTTCATATTTCATCCTTATGTAGCCATAGGATTGTTCAGGTTTGGATCCCAAAAAAATCTCAGTAATCTGTTTTGAACTCGGATATGTTTTATCTTCCAGAAACAACGGACAAGAGCCACCTGGATTTCAAAAATGATGATGATGATGATAATAATAATAATAATAATAATAATAATAATAATGGTCTCTTTGGTTCCTGCAGGGCAAGGCCAGCAAACCATGCAGTCATCAGGGCACAGGTTCCGGGATGTCGAGCACCACCCTCTTCTCGGCGACAATGAGAGCTACGACTCCTCGTCCTCGGAGGCCGACATGGCAGAGAGGGTCTGGTTCATCAGGGATGGCTGTGGGATGGTCTGTGCCATCATGACCTGGCTCCTGGTTGTCTATGCAGACTTTGTAGTGACTTTTGTCATGTTGCTGCCTTCCAAAGACTTTTGGTACTCAGTGATCAACGGGGTTCTATTTAACTGCTTGGCAGTTCTCGCTTTGTCGTCACACCTGAGGACTATGCTGACGGATCCAGTAAGTATCCAAGAGCTCCTTGGCATTGGATTGTTCTACTCCCTCATGAGGGGAACAGGGGGACAGGCACTAACCTCTTCTTTGTGGGGACCAGTGACAGGACCCAAAGGAATGGCCTGAAGTTGAGTCAGGGGAGGTTGAGACTGGATATTAGAAAAGGTTCTTCCCCCAGAGGGTGGTTGGGCACTGAACAGGCTCCCCAGGGCAGTGGTCACTGCACCAAGTCTGACAGAGCTCAAGGAGAGTTTGGTTGATACTCTCAGACTCAGGATGTGACTCTTGGGGATGGTCCTGTGCAGGGCCAGGAATTGGACTACATGATCCTTGTGGGTCCCTTCCAGCTCAGCACATTCTGTGACTCTGTGGTTTGCAGAAAAGTTTGGAGAAGCCAGATCAGTCTTCTCTTGCTGGGAAAAGGAGTGTTAGATTCAAAACCATCAAGGTCCTGTTGTTCTATTAATGAAACCATAAAGGATCAGTCAATAAAAAATTAATTTACGAGTATTAGACTCATGAAAAATACAGTTTATTTGTAAAACATTAACCCAGGCCCTGAAAAAGCTAATAAAGCTTTAGTCTTCTCTGTCCTATTCTTTTCTAGTATCTTTTCATCGGATATATTTTCAAAACTTGTATACCTTCATCCTGTTGTGCCATTTGAAATGTTTCTTCCATTTAAGGCACATGAAAGAGCTTTTAGAGGTAGACAAGCTGCAAAACCCCAGTCACACACTGGCATAAAGTGAGAACCACTGTCCTACATGATTCCTGCATTATTGTCTGTAGGTGTTTGGAGTCAGAGGAAATGGAGATTTACATTGAACACACATTGAAACAGTGCAGGTGTAAGAGCTCTTGAAAGTGCTCGTTTCATAAGACTTTTACTCTCCAAGACATTAAATAGTTCATTTTCTACTAAAATCTGTTATTTTTTTTAGGAAAAGTGAGCTGAGGGGAAACCCATCTGTTTTCTCCTGATTTTTAAGACAGTAACAGTGTAGAGAGAAGTTATTGGAGTGTTCAAAAAACCAACAGGGCGTTGTAGTTAATGATTTTCTAGGTCTCTGATTTACTTCTAACCCCACACCCAGTGATGAAATATTACAACTTCTACAAACTGTGACAATAAGGAAGTTAATGGTTTAAGGATTGATAGCTTAAAAATATGTCCTGGTAAAACTGGGTGTCTTTCTAGACCTGTGTTGTTCTCTATGGATAAAACATGATAAAAATTGAGATGAGTCATTGCTTTTTTCCTCTGTTCCTTTTCTGCTGACTCCCAGAATGGAAGACACCACTGTGTAATAGAAACTAAGACTGAAGAAAGAAAGGAATAAACTGCCTCAAAACTTATGTGAATTAAATTTCCTCTTATAAATTCAGAAATGGATTTTACATGGAAAGGAATTGGTGACTGCCTGAGACTGTGAAAGATGTTTTTGAAATGGAGCATATTTTTGTCAGCAAAATGCTAAAAGTGTGGTCTGAAGTTATCACCCTTAGTGGCAGGTGAATAGGGCAATGTGAGACATTTTATAAGCCTAAATTTACCTGGAGCAAGATAAATCTGTACTTTGGGAGTTCTCTCTGAGATAATTCACCATGTTTACACCAAAGTATTCATCTCCATGAGAACATTAATATTGCAAAATACACTTCAGGAGTTCACCATGAGTGTTTAAGGAACTCTCTCAGTTTGTACCCCTTCAAGGGCCAACTGGCTCAAGTTGGAAGCACCACTTGGCCAAAGAGTTCATCTGGGGTAGGGCTTGGGCTGTGTCAGATAATACAAACCCAGGTTTATTATTCCAGGCCATAGGCAACAAAAAATTCCTGCCTGAGCAAAGGGGTGTTTTGGAATGGGATCTGAATGCCTGCTGGCTTCTTAATTCTGTCCCAGAACTTCCTTCAGGTGTCTGTATAAAGTGAGGCTCTTCCCAGGGGGCTTTTTTTGAATGGGAGTGAACTGCAGAACGTGTCAGTGGATTTTCAAGCTGACTTGGAGAGGGCTTTCCCTGGGGGAAGGAAGTGCTGACCTGGAGGGGTTGGTACAGAGAGGCCACTGCAGTTTGTCACATCCCAGTTTATTTCACAACCACTTCCTCTCCCAGATAAGCCTTTAGCTCCATAAATGAGCAAGGGGACAGTGGTGCTGTCCTTTCTCTTATTAATCCAAAGTTAAATTTTTGAACTCAGGAGGCTCTGGGTTAATATTGTTCTTGGAAGAAGTAATTCCTGACCATCCTCTTCGTTGTGTTCAAACAGCAGCTCTGTGATGAACAGCTCAGAACTAATCACTAAAAATCAATGTCTTTCCTGATGGGTTATTTTTCTTCTGAATCAGTTCCTTCCCCTCTTTACCATGAAACTTTATCAGCAGCAGAAGGTACCAGGGGATACAAGATGTAGAATAAAGAAGCTAGTGGTGGTTCTTGCCAACAGCATCCAAGCTGAAAGTTTAAGGAAAAAGGGGTGACAGTTGGTTCTAAAAAACTTCTGTACCTGGGGCAGGTGGCTAAACCCTGGTTCAGAGACTTAAAAAAACATCTTTCAAGTAGTTGCTGCTTTAACTTTTGTGGATGGCTTGGCCCAATAATCAAATGTCACAAAAACCATTCAGAGTAACTTCTCAGCAAATAATGTACCTGGGGGTAAAGGTGTGTCTCCTTCATTTCTGTAAGCTGGTGACAGTATATTCTATGAGAATTATGCTAATATTTGGCCATAGATGAGTCTTGCTGAAATGAAGCTGAATTTGAGGTCAAGCAGAGGTAATTTATTCATTTGGAATTGATTGTGGCTTATAGCAGACCAGCTTTGAATAAATGAACTTATTTCAGCAATTATCCTGAGGTTGCTGGGATGAAGTCTATGAAAGGTATTTTTAAAAGCTCTCATGCCATTTAAGAAGCTTTCTCTCCTCTAATTGAAATGATTTCAGGGGGCTGTGCCCAAAGGAAATGCCACTAAAGAATACATGGATAATTTGCAACTGAAACCAGGAGAAGTGATCTACAAATGTCCCAAGTGCTGTAGTATCAAACCTGAGCGTGCACACCATTGCAGGTAGGCCAGGGGGGGATTTTAAGCAGGTCTGCATATTTAATTGTGGAATAACAACTGATATTTATGTTAATTCCCCCCCCCAAATTCCTTTTAATATCCAATAAACTTTTAAATTCATACATTGCAGAGTATTTTATAAATATAATATACTATGACTAAAAATTAATGTGAATGAGGGGAAAGGAGCAAGAGACTCAGAGAGTTTTAACAATAATTGTGCTCTTTGTGTCTTAAATACTTTTTGATCTGTGAATATACTTTTTGATCTGTGACTGTTTTTTCCTGTTCATCATTCCAATTACTGTGCTGTAATGCAGGGCAAAGAGAAGAATCTCAATTTTCTGAGAGAAGCTGATTGAAGAAATGACTCCTGCAATCTTAAATTAACAAAATACAGAGTAATTTTAAACAATCACTTTAATTTGTGTCATTTCTTCGAATACATTTGAGGTTATATGTGAATTGGCAGATTATTTCCCCAAGGTTGTATAAATAATTGGTTAAATTGAAAATCCATTTTAAAAGGGACAGAAGTGATGATAATTTGCATTAAACATGCTATGGAAGAGACAGTAAATGCATCCATTTTTAATTAATCCTCAAATCTTTTGAGTTTTCAGGCACTGTGGATTTGCTTTTGTAGTGTTTGTTGTGTGAGAGCTGAAAATAGAAGTGGCTGCATAATCAGGACTTACATAAATATGTAAATGTTTCTGGTGGCTCTCTTTAGGTGTGGGGAGTGCTGTGGATTGAATTGTGAGGAGCACTGAATTTTAGTGCCTGTCAAAAGAAGAGAGTGAGGTCTTGTCAGGGCTCTCAGATTGCTCTGCAGGTTTGTGGTTTGTAAATGCAGAGTCTGGGTGTGAGTCACTAATCCGTGTGAACGTCACGCCTGAGGAGCTCCTTCCATCAGAAACACTCAGCCTTGGCACTGGGAGCTTGTTCTTCTCTCAGCTCTGAGTGGGTTTTTGTATCTGGAGTGTGAAGAGAGAAGTTTCACGGATAAATAGTCAAGTATGGAATTACCTTCAGTAGGTTTATCGGGGTGCAGTGACACTCCCCTGTGCAGTGAGGCTGCTGCTTTGGCTTTATTAGCTCTGGAGTGTTCCCTGAGCACAGCTGTGCTCAGGGCTCGGGGGTTGGAAGCAGCACAGCTGCTTTCTTGGGGCAGAATAGAAGCTGTAAATCCCTGGGGATCCAAAATAGCTGCATGCAATCTGCTCAGATGGCCTGGCATCGTGTCCATGGGATGTGCCAAAGGGACACCTGAGAGCTCAGCTGAGCGTGAGTTGGATCTGGGATCTTGCTGATTTTCCCATCTCACATTTAGGCAGGTTCCCACAGAGACTTCACAGGTAGCTGTGTAAAGTGTTTCCCACATCTTCAGTCCTGGTAGGATTTACTCATTTGGAAGGAGCCCTAAATGAAGACATCATATGTGGAACTCTCAATATGGGAGAAAAAAAAGCTGGAATGTCAAGAGAGCCTGAGGCTCAAATACATTGTTTATAGTGACAATTTGAACAACATTTATTGTTAAAGCAGAGCAAGAATGGAGACTGTCACCAATGAAGGACATCTCTGATACTTTCAAAGGGTTTGTTTTCCCTAAGCACCTTTTTAGGGACCCAGCTTTGTGTGTCTTATGAATTGTTCTGCTTTAATCCTGGAGAAAATATTCCAGAAGATGTTCCATGGGCAAAGGATGCATTTTGGTGCTTGCTCAGGGCAAAACTGGCTGCACAGAACATGTGAAAAGGAAAGCCAGAGGCTCCCAGTGTATGTGGTGTCCTTTTGAAAGGCTGCTCTCATGTTTTTCTCGGCAGTTGGATTTCTTGTTTAGTTGTCTTTGTTTTTATTAATCTGATTCTTTGCCCTAGATTTATCACTGAAGAAGTTATCAAATAGAAAAAAGGGTTCTTTGAATATACTGCCAATTTTTTATTGGTTTACAAACCCATTCCAGGGACATTAAAAGGATGGTCTAGTCCCAAGTATTTAAAGTGGCAATTTGCTGATAGAAGAGACTTGAAAATGGAAATTGAAGTTGGTTCCTGTTGGGAAATACTTACACTCAAAGCCACAGTGCATGTTTTGAGTAGTAAATTATTAACAGAAGAGACTCTTATGAAGTAGTTATGAAAATTGTTGTGCAACACTCCAACAGCTTTTTTAAGGAAGAAAAATAGTTTCATAATACACACTAGTGATGGGAAAAGGACAAGCAACTTCTGTTTACAGCTAAGTATCTATGAAATGCATTAAACTGAGATTTTATTGAGCAGTTAACGTTCTCACCATAAGGAAGAGCCTTGTCCTGAGTGAATGGGATTTGGATTTCACTGAAGGAGCACAGCTGTCAATATTCCTGCCTGTTCTGAGCATCTGCATTTGTGTGTGGGGAATTGTCACTGAGAGTCAAGTCCCTGAGATGTTTGCATCAGTCTTCCTGTGGATATCTGTTATCCAGAGCAGTTTTTAGCTGTGTCTTCCTGAATGTTCTCTTTGGCATTCAGAAGCAGTGCCCAGCTGGAGAACACCTTCCTTCATCCACAGCTCCTTGTTCTCACCACCAGTTCTGCTCCTGCCTCTTGTGGAGAGTGGGAGTGAAATGTCCCAGACTTCCCCAAACTCCTGCTGCATAAACATCTGTACTTGCACTGTGGAAGGAATAAAATACAAGTGATGGGGTAGGAAGAAGGCAGAACCACTGGTTTTAAGCCTTGCTGTGAGTTTGTTGGTGTGACGTTGGGAATGAAGGCAGAGTTCCAGACATCTCATGTCTTGGAGAGCTTTGTGTGGGCTTGTGAGAAATTCTGAATGAGCAGAAGTGAGTCCTGCCCACCTCACATCCTCCAGTGCTCAGCTTGATTGAGTCTGGATATGATTTTACTCAGCACTTCACATTAATATTGTTTTTAGAGTGACAGCACAGATTGGTTGTGGTACCTGGAGTTAACTCACCTTCCACAAAACTCAGGAAAATGAGAGGCTGAACTTGCAGCAGCAGGTGGTGAAATGAAAATCCTTTGAAGAGCCTTCTGAATGTCTTCCCTTGAGTGATACTTGTTTATCTGTGCCAGAAAGTTGTTGCAGTGTTCAGTTCTGGGATTGGCATTTTCAGATGTAACAGGCACTGTTTAAAAAGTCATTTGCACTAGAGGATGGATCGTCTTTAATGTCCATAAAACAAGAGGCAGTGGGAATGTGGGGTTTGCTCATTCAGTGCCACAAGTGTCTGAAGTGCCTGGATTTGCTTGATTGTGAATTTGGCTATGGAATGATTCTCATATTAAT
Organism: Platyrinchus mystaceus; assembly: GCA_035041135.1. NCBI lineage: Eukaryota > Metazoa > Chordata > Aves > Passeriformes > Tyrannidae > Platyrinchus > Platyrinchus mystaceus. The sequence continues at coordinate 17,718,745 of JAWWLV010000021.1, read as the reverse complement.
ACTGGGGGAGGGTTTGGGAAGAATATCTTACAGTTAGTTTTGTAGCAACCAAAAGCCGAGTTGTGAGGAAGCAAACAGTTTCTATAAAGAAATGCAAATAAAATCACTGTTTTACAGTTTGTCAAGAAATATTTCAGCACATCATCATATGACCAGTGGATACCCTTGTTTCTGCTTTAAAATGTGAGGTATAATTTCCCAACAGAAGCCTTTTTTTTCCCCTTTCTTCCAGTATTTGCAAGCGCTGCATCCGAAAGATGGATCATCACTGCCCCTGGGTGAACAACTGTGTGGGGGAGAAAAACCAGAGGTTTTTTGTTCTGTTTACGGTGAGTGCAAATCAACATTCAGTTCTGAACCTTCCCTAATTATAACAATTTTGGTTGTGCTCAGTACCAGCTAATGGTTTAAGGGCACAATTGTGGTGTTGTTTTGGTTGGGTGGTTTTTTTCCTTCTGTGCCAGATATTCTCCAAACAGGAAGATATTTCTCCTCATGCTCATTGAAATCTTGTACAATGCTGTTATTTTAAGCCATCCTAATTTTGCTGTGTTCTCTGCAGTAACAGTCAGTGAAATGGTGCTGTCTCTTGTTTGCAGATGTACATAGCCCTTATTTCAGCTCATGCTCTCGTCCTCTGTGGATTCCAATTCTTCTCCTGTGTCCGAGGGCAATGGACTGGTAAGCAATTCATTCACTTTCATTGTCATAATCTACCAGATATTAAGGAAAAGCCATAGCATTCCACCTATTTCAGTCCCTCATAGGAAATATTACAGGATTTACATCTTTAACTGAGGTCCTGAATATATTTTACATTCTTCTCCTGTTCTTCTTTTGTTGTTTTATTCCCCTCATTCCTTTAGACATTCACTGGAAGAGCTGTGGCTGTCAAGGGCATTCTCACACCCTTTACACAGAGTAGTAATTTACTCCCTCTAATAGGAAGAAAACAGCTAGTCCTCAGCCACCTTAGCACTGTATCACCTAAAGCTGCCAGCTGGGCTTTATGTGTCCCACCACAATTCTGGGAATTACACTGGAAATTTAGACAAATTTCTCCCTCGTTCTGTTACTGGAGCCAACTGTGGAGCTCCTGTAGAAAAGAAACTTCCTAAACTGTCCCAGTTTTTTTGTTTAGGCCTCTGACTTGCATTTCTTAATGTTCCAGTGTGCTCATTCTGGTTTTGTGCTTTTGACAGAAGATGGTTGATTATATGTTCTTCCTGGTATCTGAAGCAACAGGGAAGTCCATGTGATGCTTTTTTTGCTGAGTATTCAGTCAAATGGGTGAAATCTTAGTACATTTTTTACTTGAAACATTCAGCCTCCTGTATATATCCCATCTCTTCCTTGTTTAATTGAGTTAATGAGTTGATCAGAGGATCTCCAGAGATGTCGCTGTCAAGTGTAAGGCAGAACCTGATTACTTTGTGTGGTGAATTAAAAAAAAGAGAATAAAGCAATCACAGCCAAATGGAACATCTGTATTAACTGGCAAGTCAGAGCTGACAGTGGGGATGGTTTTTACAGCAGTTGTCGTGCCTGGAACTCCAAGCTGCTCTCACATGTGCAGTTCTGAGCACTTAAATCACTTCATGTGCAAACATCTATTTGATATCCTTGAAATACCAGAAATGCAGTACCATGTGCTTTAGAGGAAGCCAGAAGTGTTACTTCCATGAAATTCTTTATTTCCTTGCTCAGCAAATAGAGCTGCTGCAGTGCCAGCAATTAGAAGTTTGTTTTAATTGTGAAATATCGTTTCAAGTGTCAGATATTTAGAACATGCTCTGTAGATTTTTTTTCTTGTTGGGTTATTTATAACTACATGTATCATTTTCACAGAATGCAGTGACTTCTCCCCACCTGTAACTGTGATCCTGATGATCTTCTTGTGCCTTGAGGGTTTTCTGTTTCTCACTTTCACTGCAGTCATGTTTGGCACCCAAATCCACTCAATATGCAACGATGAAACGGTAAAAAACCTCTGCTTTTTTGTATCCTATAACAGTAACTCTGATTTCTCAGAATGTGTCATGGGAAGTGTGTGGTTTTTCTCAGGTTTACACTTGAAGTAGCTGTTTTGTCTCAGCCCTTCCTGCTTCATCTTGATACACTTTGTTACAGGATAAGCATAGTTTGGGCCTTAGATCTGCAGTGTTACACCTTCAGAGCACGTTTTGGGATGGGCAATTAACTGGAAACATAAGGAATTTGAATCCTGTGACTGTTCAGTATTTTCTCCTGTGAGGCTTTTTAAAAGTGTATTTCTGTACTGAGGAGTAACTGTGAAAAACAGCTGGTAAATATTGAGCCTTCATTAGTGGGAAGTACAGAAAATGATCATCAAAATAATGCATTTGGGAGAGTAATCCTGGCTCCAGTAATTGCAGTGCAGGAGCCTTATTGTCTGGTTTCATTAACTGAGTAAACAACTTGTAGTGTAGGTTTATTACATGTGGGCTCTCTACTGTAACATCAGCTTTTCTGGTCATTTACCTTTTAGCTTGAGAGGGAAAGAGATAGAGGTAGACAAACCTTCTTGTACACATTTAGAATTCTAAGTCCTCTGCCCTGTACCCACAGGACTAAAAAAAAGTTTCTAATTTCTTCCTTACGAAATAAATAAAAGAATAAGGAACTAATCAGCTCAGTAACTCTACAATAAAAATGCAAAATGAGTTTTGATGACAGATATTAGATTTTGCTAAACTTTGGGCTCACCAGTGCATGTTTATATACAGGAGATTGAAAGACTGAAGAGTGAAAAGCCAACATGGGAGAGGAGACTCCGCTGGGAAGGGATGAAATCAGTTTTTGGGGGTCAGCCCTCACTCCTGTGGATCAATCCCTTTGCAGGATTTCGGATCAGGCGACTCCTACTGAGAGGCAAGAAAGGAGGACCCGAGTTTTCTGTTTGAGCCTAAATATGCTGGAACTTGCAAGAATTCTATATAATATTTATTTTGGGGCCAGAGAAGGCTGTCTACATATAATCTGTGACCAGGTGAAACTGATATCAGACATTTGCTTGTAGCAAGCAGAGTTTTCTACGTTTCTTGTCACAGACATCTCATTAATTCAGAGACAGGAACTGGATCTGAACAGCAGGATACCAGAGGAAAAGCACGTGGTCACACTAAAGAAGCCAAATGTTGTCATGCTACTGTAATTTATTTTATGAGATTAATTACCCATTTTTTGTTAAACCCTTTTTATTTGATAAATGTTTGGGAAATTACCTGTGTGTTTTTATAAGAAGTATATCCTTAGGTGCAGTTGTCAATCAGAGGGAGGAGCATTAGGGTGGAAGTTGATCTCCAATGAGACTTAGCCTTCTAAATCCAGATTTCAGGGAATAGTGCTTTGTTCAGTTCTCATTTTTCAGCTTGTCCTAACAAACAGAGCTGTACTCCTGTGTCCCACTCCAGGCACACACTCCTCATATGCAAGTGACTCCAAGGACTGGTGCCCAGCACAGCACAGGCACTGGCACCCCCTGCCCAATGTCTTCCCAGGCTCACTGAAGCACGGCTGTGTTTGGCACTGTTCATCTCCTCTGGCACTTTGGGAAATGCCAATTCTTCACTAAACAACACTTGTAACTCCTGGCTGTGGGCCAAACCCTGCCCAAGTCCTTAATGCATTGATTCCAGGGGAATTGGATGTGGATAGTTTGTGTCTAGGCCTGTGGAGGGATGAGTGGGACCAGTGACTGTATCCTGCTGTGTGAGATTAAAAGAATGTACTGCAGATAGAGGGAATTCACTGAAAACAGTTGTCTTTTTATGGTCTTGCTCTGCCCCTTTTATATTGTACAGATTTTTCCTAGAAGGAAAGCTGTTAAGGATCCCTTGGACAAAGACATCAGGGGAACGAGGGGTGTTGCCTCTTTCTCAAGTTCAGCACATCTTAAATGTAGAAACATCTGCAATAGAACAAATTATTTTGAATTTAACCATTTCCAACCAAAACTACTCTGAGGAAACGAGAGCAATATAGATCTAGAACTGCTTTATGTGGGCCTGACAAACAACAGTAGTGCTAAGAAATGTTCATAAATCTGCAAGTAATGAAATTCAGCTAAAAGTGGATTCTTTAAAAATTACAGTTAGACTATTTTTTTGTATTACTGTTAATCTATAAATCACTGACAATATAAAGGATAAAGCAGGAGCCTTGATGCATAGCTTGAAATCGTGCCTAGAAAGTAAATAGCTCCCTGTTTTGGGACTTGCCTTAAAATTGTCCTGTTCTTGCTTTTGCTCAGCCAGTAGCACTGATGACCTGTCCCACCTCCAGCAGTTCCACGTGCTGAAGAGTCTTGCATTACAATGTTTATGCACTGCACAAGCTGTACTTTCATTTTTCAGTGACCTGCTGCTCCATCTCTTTGTAACAGTTTGTGGCAACTTAATTCAGCTTCATCAGGTTTTGTACTACTGGGTGGGTGAAATTCCTGAGGGATCCATGGATTCTCTACGGCCCTGTGAACAAAACTGTGCAATACTATGAAATATGTTCCCTTTGCTGGGGGGGAGGAGGATGGTGTGTGATGCTGGAGAATTCCTAGGTGGAAATCCACTGAAATTGCAGTCAAATGAACAAAAGTGTCTCGTGTAGCTGAGGGGAAAGCTGGAAGTGCCACAAAAATCTGTGCATATTCAGTTGCACACCTTAAAAAGTTTTTTTTTGGGGGGGGGAAATGTCTGGCTTTATCATGAGGCTCTTAATGTGTATATTGTTTAATGATGGGAATCAGAAAATATCACTCCAAGCAGTTAAACCCTGTGACTTAGCAAGTGTGTGTGTGTGTGTGTGTGTGTGAAATCCAGGTTACTTGGCTTTTCAAACCCTTCTGTTGTAATTTTTTTAATGTAAAAAAAAAAATAAACTAATGAATCAAAGTCTTAGTTGATTAACTTCTCTATATGTCACCTTTTTTTGCACATCTATGTTCATATTAACGTGTTTAGGCTGAACAACTTCAGGGTAATTGTCTTGCATCTTTTGGCTTGTAATTTGTATTTGTTTATATCAAGTGACAGGTGATATTGCTCCAAATTAAAGATGCTCCTCTGCTTATTAAGGGGATTAAGCTGCACTACCTGCTTAGCTCTTGGGCATTTCCTGCATCCTGGTTATAGAACCATGGAATGGTTTGGGTTGGAAGGGACCTTAAAGATCATCTTGTTCCATCCCTGTTTGTCTGAGGAGAGTGGGAAAACATGTGAAAACGTAACGTGGTGTTTCAGGCTTTGCACTTCCAAGGTATTTGTGTAAAATACAGCTTTGGATTCCCTGGTTGCTCTGTGCAAATGTTGGCTTTTTCCACTGGTTCTGCAGCTTCAGGTGCAGGTTAAAGAGGAGCAGCTCACAAGTGTCCACCCCAACAAGGGTGAGGAGGAGCAAGGTTTCCAACAGGGAAGGATGGAGAGAAAACAGTTTATTTCCCATTTGCAATAATTCTAAAAAATACTTTGGTATGTTTTCTGGGTCTATTATCACACTTTTCTACACTGCTGTTTCTATGGAGAAAATAGCTCCAAAGACACAAACACAGACTTTGTGCCAGTGCTGCTTGTGTTTATAAGCAGGTTAATGATTTGATGATGTTTGTGTGCCACAACAGTCGGGCTGGGCTGTGTTTACATATATTTTAGGGAAGAGCTTGTTTACTTTCCAAAGAGAACAGACGTCTCTGCAGATGTACCCTGCCAATTTATCTCCTCTTTATTTTCTTGTTTAATTTCTAGTAGTAATGTCAATATTGTTTTGTGAACCCTGGGAAAGCAGCAATTCATTTATGGGCTGTTTTATGCCCTGCTCTGCACAAATGTTGTGTTTCTACAATTGTTCTCACTTCTTTCTGTTGGTACCATGGTCATATGTGAATGTATTTAATGCTACTGGAGAAGGAAAGTGGCTTAAAGGGTTTTGAAATACAGAAACTGGACTGTAAAATGATGATGGAGTATGTTAATAACACTAAAATGAAGTGCACCAGCAATGGTTCTGTATATTTTTTTTAAGTGTTACTCTTCCGAACAGGGTTACAGGTCAGTTCATGTGATGTACTTTGTGGTTTAATGTGGGTTGGTGCTTCTTCACTGATGAGATTAATTTTTTTTTATTTTGCTTCTTTCATTCTTGTGTGTGTGTGTGTGTTCTGAATGTCTTGATTTATTTTAGCCTTTCCTGACTGTGTTCTCGTAGCACATGTGCTGCTGTAAAGCACATCACTCTTGTCATACCCAACTAGGGCTCTGGAAAACAGCCAAGAGGCATCAAAGCAATCACAGGCTCGGTGTCTTAATAACATAAGTGAAACTTTGCACCTCCAAAATATTGCTGCAATTTCTCTTTAATGCTGTAGGGCAAGATAAAGTTAATATAAGACCTAAATTCAATGTTAATGAAGCCCAATATTATAATTGGCAAGGAAACAGATAAGAGAGACTTTACTACCTGAGATGTACCATTCTCATAAGCAGTGGCATCTTGCCCAGCAACTGGAATATCTTTAAATAATGGCTTGGAACCTCTTTTGTGAACAAAATCATGATTCCAGTAAATCTACTGGAATAGTCACTTCCCAGGTATGTTTGCATAAGAATATTGGTTTGATTTGGAGTGGGGTTTGACACAGGGAAGCCAGAAAGGGGTTTTTGATGTGAATCTACTTAATGAAGTAAATTATTCTTGCTGCAACCAGCTGAACTCTGGGGCCTGAATCTGATATCCACTGGTTCCTGGACAACTTTATTTTCTTCTGTAATATCTTAGATTGTTAATTCCATCAGTCTCAATTGAAAGCTGGGCTTTGCAGCCATAGATGATTCTTTTTTTATGAAAAATAATTCCCAAAGCTATTTGCTTTGGAGAAATCAGTAGAGAACCTTGGGAAAGGTTTTGAATGAAAGACAAAAGGCAAACTGCCCATATGAAATATGAGAATATGGAATTTATTTCCCCCCTGGATTTATTTTCGTACCATTAATGAGTATAAATGTACATTTAATGTCTTGAAAGGGAATGTAATGGACCTGCTGGAGGAACTGGGAGCAATGTTGGCTCGGTGCAGTTGCATCTGTCATGCAGCAGGAATGCTTGCAGAGGAACTTGCTTTCCAGATAGAGCTGTTTCAAATGGAAGTTATCAGCATATGATGTCAGATCAAATTCATCAGAGGCAGGAGAAAAATACAACATTGTGATCCAGGTGAAATTCAACCCAGTCTTTGATGGTTTTCAGATATCTCTGGTGCTGTAGAATGGCAACACTAAATGTCTCCCCAAGGAATGAATACTGAGTGTTCCCCTTCTGGTGGAAGTTCAGATGCTCCTCCCAACTTCTCTTTTGATTGATAAGATCACATTTCCATGGTGTCCTCCCCCACGGAGCTTCAGGTGCTTCAAAAAGCCACCACTGGGCAGCATCATCTGAGTTTTGCCGTGAACAAGGCCGTGCGAGGGTTGGGATTTTATCCAGAGGAACAGAACTAAGAGTTTTCCATCATGTCCTCGTGTTCCATGTGGCCACTCCTGCTCCCTCCAGAGCTGTCTGACAGAGGTCATTGTACAAATGAGCATAAATTTTGTAGAACTCTGATACTCTGCTTTCTAATGACGTCCCATTCATTGAAATCCACTCCATAACACAAAAAGTGCACTTTAGGAACACTTGAGGCTGTACAGTCATGGTTGGGCTTATTCAACCAGTTGTAACGTGGTTAATGGTTGGTCACCTCCCACTGATTAAGTTTTACATTAAATGCAGAAACACCTTATGTTTTAAATATAAACAGTTTTTTCTAAGTGGCTCATGGAAGATCTGCCTCTTCCTTTTTTGGCTGATTTTGAGCTCTGAAGTTGAGGTTGCAGATGCTACAAAGAAACACAAAACTACAGCAAAATCACATCTGTGAACTGGGAAAAGGTATTTTGGGGCATTTTTTTGTTATGTGTGTTGCACAAAGCAGGGATTGGGTAAGTCAACAGCTCCTCGAGCTGAGGGTTTTCCAGACCAGCAGCCACAGAGTGGGGCAGAGATCCTTGCTGCCCTCTTGGAGCTGTGTTAGAAGTGCTCACAAAGTAGAAGGTCCATCAACTGACTTACAACTGGGCTTCACATATACTGGGAATGATGGAAAATAACAAAATGTTGGCATTCCCGATCATTAATAACTAACCGGCCTTAAATGTTGGCTGGCCTGTGTGGAACAAGGCACCTCTGTGTGGAATAAGAAACGTTTGGCCTGCTTAAGGTTATGATGATATTCCTAAAGCTTAACGTGCAGCAGGAGAAATGGGAGTGTAATTAAATTTTTGATGGGAATAGACCATTCCATAGCAATTCAGGACACACTGTACATGTTAGTGATTACCAGGAGCTGTGCAAGGCACTTGTTTGGATGAAGAAAGTGGCTGAAGGCTTTAAAAGAGTCATGATCGCACCAAGCAAGGCGATAACAAACACAATCAGAAGCCCCGCTCCGAAGAGCTTGCAGTCTTGGTCCTGCTGGGAAGAGCATGAACCCCAATCCCTTGTGCAAAGGTGGTGGGAATTCCCAAGGTGAGGATCCTGCTGCAGGCTGGGACGTGGTGTTTGAGTCACGGCCGGGACAGGGTGTGAGCGACGGGTCCGGCTGCGGGCAGGGTTGTGCTGTGCTTTGCCTCTGCAAAGAGAAAGGGCCCGTTTCACTCTCAGCACGGTTTCCACATTGCTCCCAGCTTCTCCTTCCACCTCTCCCTATAAAATCTCCTGCTTGGGCATCACTGTCTGAGGCAAGAGCTGTGCTATGGCGCTGGGTCCTGCGCTAGAGCCTAGTTTATAGTCTTCACTGCCTGTGCTTGTAGAAGGAGATGGAAGGGATGTTTCAGGAGATGCTGTGGGAGAGAAAAGAAACAGAATTAACGTGGACTTGGACGCTGTTCAATAGAGCAGAGCCCAAATGAAGTCAGCAAACCATACTATGAACCAAGGAGCAGGAGTACGGGGACAGGGCAGGGGGATCCATCCCACATCAGGCATGTTCTGGCATATTCTTTCTTCCTGGTTTGTGAGGAGGCACAGGGTGGACTGATAAGCACGTGCCAACTCTTCTCAGTATTTTCCACTTGGGAAATGCCTGCAACTGCTTTTCAATCCTTCCTCTCCTCATCAGAGGAGAGCTCAACCTGCAGGCCACTGTACAGCATTTCCAGAACACAGCATCTCCCTAACCTGTGCTGTAAGGTGGCTTAAAAAAAAAAACAAATAAAAGCAACCTAAAATCCATGATGCCAACATTTATATGGCAGAGAAACAAAATACACTACAAGAAACAAGAAACAAAAATACCCTACAGGAAATAAAAATACCCTACAAGAGACAAAAATACACTACAAGAGGTATATGATTGTAACTGGCAGAAGGAGACTGTGTGTGCAAGACACTGTGATTACACGGCAGCAGTTGTTAAATTACAACTCCTGTTCTACTTTCTTTTTTTAACAGCGTGGTCCTACAGTGGGTAAATGCCTTAACCAACAGCCATGGCCTGGCAGCACAGTGCCCAGGGTGGTTGAAGATAGCCTTGTATTCAGTTTGACGACAACCAGCTTTACACAGGGAACTCCTGCCACTAACAACCATGTGTCCTGCTTTGTGGCATTTCCCGGTGCTGCCCATGACCATAGAAACACACTGAGAAATCCCTAATCTGGATTTCTTTTTTTTTTTGTTTTTTTTTTCAACCTTGTGATGTTTTAGCAACATCTCCAAATCCCTCTGGGTCATGCTACCACATGAAAATCCCAGTTTCTCTTCGGAAGCACGTAAAGGAGTCAGCCAGAGGGGCTGTGAAATTTTTTTCATATAAATAAACTTAAATATTTTTTCCCTAACTGTTTCTCCTGCCCAGGCCCTCTGTTATGCTGACACTAACAGTGTAAGTTGGACACCTACGGTCTGGAGCTGTGTGAATCACAGAGCTCATGTTGCTTTGGAGGACGTGTCCTGGCAGCGGTTCCAGGTTGAGGTTGGGAGGTCCTGACTGGTACTGGAGATCAACGGTGGTTCCTGCAGAGAAAGTGGGAGAAGACATCATTCTTTGCATAGTTACTGAGAAACCAGATGCTCTGGGCTAAATCTTCTTTATTGAGGGGATGTGGAAGACCTCTGTGGGTGAAGGTTAATGTCTCATCTTTGCTTCCTTCCTGGTCTGCTGCCCTCTTTGCTCTCAGCCTCTCACTGTCTAAGAACAACCTCCTGGGATGTCTGGGCTTTCAACTAATATCCAGCCACATTGTTCTTCTGTCTGTGTGTGTGTGTCCCAGTTGCTGCTCTTATCAGGATTTCCCATATAGTTATAACTTCTGCATGTTGCTAACAAAAAGTGTGTTGTCTTCTTGCAAACTGCCTCAGCTTGGCAGAGGCCCTAAAAGTCAAGTGCCCCACTGGTGTCACACCACGGAGAGTACCCATTGCTATAAAACTTGCCAGATTTTTAGAGCTAGACTGGAAAGAAAGGGCTCTGGGATTGGACTGGAGTGAGAGGGACCCATGTTCAAGCTACAATTCATAGAGTCATAGAATGGTTTGAGTTGGAAGGGACCTTAGAGATCATGTAGGTTCAACCCCCTGCCATGGGCAGGGATGCCACCCACTAGATCAGGTTGCTCAGGGTCCAACCCAACCTGGCCTTGGACACTTCCAGGGATGGGGCAGCCACAGCTTCTCTGGGCAACCTGTGCCAAGGCCTCACCACCCTCACAGTAATTTATTCCTAATTTCAAATCTAAGCCCACTCTTAGTTTAAAACCATCCCTGTTCTCCCTACCACACATTCCCCCGCGGACACAAACCCAGATGTGAAGCCCTGTAAATAAAAGCTTCGAGATAATCCAGCTTTGGTGTCCTTCCTCAGCAGTGTTCATACCTCCCAGCAGCATCTCCTGCAGCAAACTGTCGATCCTGGCCACTCCAAAGAGCTTCATGAACTGGACCTGCTCTATCATCTGCCAGGTGATGCTCTGCAGGGGGGGCAGCAGGAGCAGGATGTCGCTGAAGCGGCCCCGGGAGTCGTACTGGCGGTCGTTGATATAATCCTCGAGGTTCACCTGCACCTGGAAGCGCATGTTCTTCACCTTCCCAGGCTCACTCAGGCCTTTGCAGTCTGGGGAGGGAGAAAATGAAGTTAATTGCTGGTCTGTGTAACCAGAGAAATGTTGCCCTGTCAGTCAGGCTCTGTAGAGGGAAAAGGATGAGACGCCAGTGATCCTCTGACAGAGTCCAGGATAAGGTGGTAGATTAGCACTGGGATGCCACTGCTTCATATCTCATGTAGAATAGAGAAGCAGTAAGGAGAATTTTAGGTGAAACAGTAATTTGAGGGGAAGCAATAATTTGAGGAGACTTTGAAGGGAAACAGTAAGAAAATGGAAGCTTGATTCAGCTGGATATGTCTGCCTACTGCCATTAGTGAAGAGGAAAGATTCAGAAGTTAAACCATATTTATTCTTCCAACCAAACAACTGACAAGAGGGAAAAATGACATGAAGTTAAATTTTTTGGGGTCCCAGAATTTTCCCCTGAAAACTTTGAGTCCCAACTACTACCAACTAAATCCACACAGTTTCAGTGCCTGTATATGTTGTAATTACACCCCTTGCAGCAACAGGTTCTTGTCTTGCTCTCCTGTCTATGACCTGTGGTCAATCCTATTTTTCATGGGTCACTGGCCCAGCTTTGCTCAAGCAAGTAAATGTGACTTGGGGTAGGGTGAAGTGCTGGGATTTACAGCTCTCCACTGCTGTCTCTGCTGGTATCTAAAACTGAGATTTCTGGATCACTGCACCATTTTCTTCACTGTCTACTAAGAAACCACAGGCACCACATTTTAGGGATCATGGTGCCAAGAGATGAGATAAAGTGGTTAACAAATGATTGTATGTCAGCATGCAGCTCTGAGGACGTGCCTGCTCGTTAGCATGAATGAACTTCACTTCTGTAGAGCTTCACAGTGTTTTCTTTCAGCTGAAACCTCAGTTCCTCACTGTCACATTGATCTAAAGCTGCACAGAGACATTGATCAGCTGAGAAGATGATCTGTCAAACTCAATTTGCTAATACCACCCTCACTCTCTTCACTCTTTGGAGACCTGAAGTTTGTGGTGTTTCTAAAACTCCTGGATCTTGGTTTTGAATCGGCAAACGCAGCAGAAAACAATAATTATTGGAAGATTCTCTGATTTCTCCATGCTAATAGATGCCAAGGATAAAAGGGCATTGTTCTGGGCTTGGGGTTGTTGTCCCATCTCTTCTCTGAGCTCCAGGGCAACACACACTGAGGGGACCCCAGTGCTGTAGCAAGAAGAGGTAGTCTGTGTGCTGTAGAAGCAGCAGTGCCTGGGGGGAGCCTGGGCTGAGACAGAACCCCCCAGGCCTTTGGAATTAGGATACAACAAAGCTTCAAAACCAGCTGTTGTTTTGCCTCCGTGTTTCCATGTTCTCCATCCTGTGTGGATCAGCCCTGCCCTGGGCCAGTGCTGGCTGCCAGTAACATCCATTAGCAGATCCCTGATACTTCTGGGTGCCCTGACCAGCCCAGCTCTCTGTGGTTTTTAATGGTGCTTTCTGGACCCTGATAGAGCTGCACTGCTGCTCTGCTGACTCACTTTGCTTATACATAATTCATACCAGGCATATATGTCCTTAATAGTCTTCTCCTGCATTTCAAGTTGATGGGCTTTCCCAAAGCCAAGCTACTGAAGCAGCCAAACTGCTCCAGGGCCTGCAGAGTCTTGCACATCAGCCTAGCTGGAATTCTAACTTGCTAAACAGCAAAATACTCAGGAACAGGTCACTTCTAACTGCACTGCTGAGCATTGGCCATTACAGCACAGGCAGGGTGAAATGCAGAGCTGCTGCCAAGGCGTTTTCCTGGTTATTGGCAGGCCCTCAACTCCTTTCCAAGCCCATCTTGGCAATCAGGAGGAAGCCCACCTGGATCAAAGAAGATGATGGCTTTCAGGCAGGCGTACTCGTTGTCATCGATCTGGATGTCCCTCAAGGGCTTCACCAACTCGTCCAGGATTCTGGTGGCCACACGAGCGATTTCCAGTTCTGGGCAGTGCATTGGGATGATGAAATCATTCCCTGGGGAGACAAGAGAAATTCACCATCAGATGTTGTCTCTAGCTCTGCAGACACGGTCTCATCCAGCAGTCACCCCAAGGCCTGTTTGCCAGGTAGTCCCAGTGCCCATTTGCAGCAGATTTCCAGTCTGCAGCTTCCTAGTCTGATCCCCAGTTGAGAAGGAAGCCATGGATCTCATTCTTTGGTCCTTAATTATCTCATTTGCACATGTCAGGGCACCCACACGGTACACAAAGCCTGCTCCATGTTCTGCTCTGCTTTACCCTCTCTTATATCAAGCACCTGTTTGTAAGCAGTGTTGCATCTTTATTTTTGGTGTGTGTGTTTGTTTGGGGTTTTTTAACAAATATTTCCCTCCCTCTTTTCTTTAGTGTGTGGCTTTCAAGGTCACATTCTCATTTTTCCAAGAATAATCTCACCTGTGGTTTTGGTGACAGAGAGCTGCAGGAAAAGGCAATATCTATGTGCACTATAATTTTTAATAGACCTTTCTGGCAAGTCTTTAAGGACTGATATCCAAATACCTCATTGCTTAGCATTTTCAGTTACAAAAATAAGGCAACACAGTTTGAGATGCCAGTTAAATACTGAGGGGCTTCTCAACCACAATTTCAAAACATGAAGGGAGGAGTTATAAAAATCCCATTGAATTTACTTGCTGCTTTTTACTCTTCTCCAGACACTTCCCAAGCACTGAGTCTCATCCCAGCTGTGCAGACCATGCCCAGGAGAAGGGATTTCAGGTAGGCAGAATACTTGGCAATGACTTGGGGGTGTGAATTACAAAAGCAGGAGTGGGTTTCACTACCTTACCTAATAACAGAAAATCAGTGTATGGTATGGACCTCTTGGCCACCCCGAGGAGCAAGTGCTCCCCTGCATGGGCTCTGAGCAAGGCAACCTGGAGAGGGCACAGAAGAAAGACATAATATTATATTTTAAAAGCAGAGAAAGGAGTGGTGAGATGTTGCTCTTTAATTAAGTCAAATTTGGTGTTTGCTTAGATCTGTCAGATCTACAGATAAAGTACTATTAAGAGCTAGAAAATATTAGAATATGTTCACTTTGAGAAGTGCTACATTCACAGCAAACTAAATAAGAAGTTGTTTTCAGCTAAAAGAGCAAAGGGGGGCTTGAGTTAGTTGAGTTCTTAGGAAACAAACAGCTTTTACATTTAACTGCCAGGTACCAGTAAAGGGAAAATCAGTCTTTTTTGACTGGGCCCTTTTGCAGACTGGACTGACCAACTCTATTATATTTAGGAGACTTGGGCTACTCAAGTTATTTTTAATTGATCCCTTGGCCATTATTACTCTTCCTCTCCTGTTAGTTTATTGTTCTGCATAGGGTGATCTGCATGTTAATGTCAGATTCTCCTGTTCAAAGGTACAGCTGGGAATTCCTATCCAAGGCAGGGGGTTTGCAGGGAAAAGGCTTTTGCATTTTACCTGGTCGTCAAGTGGGAGCTCACAGAATGCTGGGATGTATTTTGCCCATTCCACCAGCACCAGAAGCTGCTGTTTCATGGATTCACACACATCATTGATGGTTGCAATCTTCTTCATGGCAATGTCCGTGCTGTGCACCGGGCTCAGGGATAAATACTGGAAGAGGAACAACCCGGCTGCATTGGGACCGGATCAAAGCTGTTTCCCCCTCCCCTCCAGAGCAGCGATTCATCCTCATGAGGCCCTTGACAAGTCGTTTCCCGTTGTGGTTTCACACTCATCTGCTCAGCAAGCGTGTCCTGTCCAAGCAGAGCCCCTGGTGGAGCCTCCACGAGGTGGTGCTCAGTCCCAACACACTCCTCTCCCTCCTCCGCCTCCTTCCCTGCTCTCCAGGCTGACTCAGGACAAAATCTGATTAATATTCCTATTCCTAGCAGCATCAGGGCTCAGCTTCCTATCAATCAACCCAGCCAAATGCATGAAATGCATCCAGCCTTTCTCCTCCAAGTTACTGTCTGGGACACAAAACACCCTTTTTGATCTCTGAAGGGCTACATGGAAGGGAGAGGGTTAAAACATCGTCATTTTTGAAAAGGAAGTGGACTCATTGCTGCATGTAATATGCAACATCTGGACCATATGTTTCAGTAGAAAAAGGGTATTTGCATAAGAATTTAAAGGACACTCAGGGTGAAATTCATGGTGGAACATGAAGCAAAAAAAGCAATCAGCATTAGCTGAAGCCCAGTGATTTTATGCACATTATTTTTCCACCCTAAAATTGTTACCCTGATAAAGAAGTTATAAGAGAAAATATAGTCAACCGTGAGGGAAACATTATGTTTGGAGCAGGACAGAGTGTGCAGCAAGGAGGGATAAACTTCCATGTGAATTCCAGGAGTTTTTAGGGGTGCAGCAACAATTTTAGGATGAGGGAACAGGGGATCCAGGGTCTGCAACATCCCTAAGCCCTGGAGTTTCAGCTTTGTACCTCACACCTCAAAGGCAACAGGGTATATTGCCTTGATAACGCTCCAAGGATTTTTCCTGTCTGTTTTCGGGTATTTCTAATGCATTTTCTTTCCTGTTGGTTTGTGCAAGAGCCATCCAAGGACAGAAAGAAGATCCAAGGCGAGTTTTATCTCATTTTTACCTTGTTTCCACAGATAATCTCAGGATTACCTATTCCTCAATCATAGGATATGAGTAATGAGCTGTTTTGGCTTTCCTTAAACTTTTTTCTCCTTTTCTGTTTCCCAAAGAACTTGATAAGGATTTTAGATTGTTTTCTTTCCTTTTTTATTTAGAATCATTTGAC
>JAWWLV010000021.1:17678048-17702736 GCA_035041135.1 Platyrinchus mystaceus | reverse complement strand
CTCCTTTTCTGTTTCCCAAAGAACTTGATAAGGATTTTAGATTGTTTTCTTTCCTTTTTTATTTAGAATCATTTGACTATTAAGAGGACTCTTTTTTTCTTTTTTTCTGTGCAGCTGTTTAACTTCCACTTAACTTTCTGAATTGTAGAACTTTTAAAAAAGAGACCCTTTCCTTCAACAACTTAAAACCCAAGTTCCTTTGTTCTTTAACTGCCTCTCTCTTACAATGAATGACTACTGACAAAGAACACACTGCCAAACCATAACCACGGCAAAACAAAAAACAGGATTAGGAATTCCACCTCAAAAGGTGGAAAACCTGGATGGTTTAGTGGGTTGGAGTAGCTGAAGGCCACGTTTGGAGGGCTGTCTCCACATGTCATACCTGCTGTGCCATGGCCTCAGCCTGGGTGAGCACGTGGATGGAGAGGGAGCCGTTGTCCTCATAGCTGCTCCTGCGGATGCTGATCCTGTCGCGCTCGTTCTGCACGGCTGGGAAGAGAGAGAACAGTGCTTGAGAGAAAATCCCCCCACAGCTCATGGTTGCTGCTCCTTGTGGTGCCTAAACAGGAGCGGATAAGGCTTTAGCACCTGCAAGACACTTCACTCTTGTTGGATGCTGGAATAAGACTAAACGGGCTCTGAGGGAGGGAGAAGACCAATCCCAAGATGGAGATAAGGCCATTTGAGAGTCAGAGCAACACCTGTGGGATGTCAGCTGCTCCCACTGGGCTTGATGCAGCTCAGGGGGAGTTTAGGGATTTAGTGTCAACCCTTTTCACTTGGCAATGCACCCACAGTGCTGGAGCCCTGGCCTTTGGTACTCTTTTGCCATGTCTACACTGAGGACTCCTCTCCTGAGCTCCCAGTACAGCAGGATGCTCCTGGGGCTGCAGCTCATCTTATGGCAGTGCTGGAAAACTCACCCTCTAATCCCACCTCAGAGCAGCCTTGAAATGTCCCCTGTCCCTGAGGCATCACAGGTGGTGGTCCCAGGGGACATCACCACTCATGGGCAGCAGGAAAAGTGACTCATTAAGGAGGGTCCAAAGAAAGGAAACTTAAATTCACTGATTCCCCTTCAAAACCGTTTTCCTCAGCCTTGCCTTTCATGCTGCTGATTCCAGTGAGCCTGAAGCCCTGACAGAAATGCTGGCACACAGCTGGGGAACAGACCAAGCCAGGGTTTGTCCCCACCCCAGCTGCCACCCTCTGCAAATCCCTGGAAAATGAGCTGGAAATCAGCTCAGAGTGTCCCAAACTATTAATAACAGTGATACCACAGACCCTGGGCACACCATAGGGACCACAGCAGAGTGAACATCAGCCCAGCCTCTTTGCAGATGGAAAGTTATGACCATGCCATAGTGAATTTGAAAAAAACACTGATTTTTGAGACTCATTCCACCCTTTAAACCCTCCTTTTCCCTGAAGCACAAAGCCCATCCAGCCCCTTCTCCATCAGCCCTATACACTGAACATAAGGCTTGGATTGCACTTCAGCAGCTTATTTTTGCAACACGAGCTGCAAGAGCTGACTCACCTCCACTGCAGCCATCAAATAACACAGCAGCAGAGAAAAAAGGAGAATTTAGACACAGTCCACACAGTTTTCAGTGTTGGTTTCTCCCTCAAGCCCTGTTGCCTCTGTCCAGCAGCACACAGAGCTGGGGAGAGGAGCTTGAACACAGGCTTGGTGTTTTCCTGACAGCTCAGACATCTTGCTACAGCTCAGAAAGGCAGCTGTCAGGTCCTTAAAGCAGAGGGAGTGGGAAGATTTAGCATGTGGTGATAGTGCAACACATCCCTCCTCCTTCATCCAGCAATTCCAGACTCCTTTGGCTTTATTTAGGAAGAATGACTCAGACAAAGCTGCCAAAGCACGACTCACTCTGTGCTTTAACCCCTTGGGTGTAAAACACTGTGGTTTTGTCTCAAAAGTGGCCACTGGAGAAGATATTTCCAGGAATGATTTTTTTTTTTTTCAGAGTCAACAAAATCAGTTTGCCATCATTCTTTTGGGACTTTGCCTTGCTGCTGTTTTAGAGCATCACTCTGCACAGGACTCATTCCTGGGAACTCATGCAAAGGAGGAATACGGGCACCGTTTTGCCCAAGGAGAGGGAAGGTGAGTTTTTGTCAGTTCATGTCCAACTGCTGCACTGTTTTCCTAACCAGCCTCTGATGAAAGGCCAACAGAGTGAAAGGGCAGAAAACAAGCAGCAGTGACAGAAATCAATATCTCCCGTTATCAGCAGGAGTATTTATTTTCCAAGAGTTGGGGCTCCCTTGCTGTCAGTCAGGACCTGGCTGTGCCTCGGAGGGTCTGCTGGGCTCCAGCCACCAAAACCACTCTGTACCTCAGAACCAAACTTGCCTGCAAGGGGCTGGATGGGTCCATTGGTTTGTGACAGATACAACACACAAACATATTCCTGGACCCTTTACAGACAATTGGTCATCAATTTAGGGAAAAAACAACTACAGCCCTCGGGAGGCTCCACTAACCCAGGGACCCTCACCAGCCTGTAGGTGAAGGTGCTTATAGGAATCACAGGCTATGATTAATCTCTGGAATGGATTAACCCTTCATGGCTTTTACTGGGACACCAGGAAGATGGGCAGCAGCATCCAGCACTCAGCTTGAACAAATCTGTGTCATCACGGACTTTTTGGAAAGCTTCTACACCTGGTTTCATACCAAATGCTCCCCCACGTAGCTCCCAGGGCTCTTTTTGCCCACTTTCAAGAAAAGGTACAAATTTTGCCTTTCCAACTGAGTTACACACATTATTTTATGTAAATCCTACAGACCCAGGCAGACCTGGTCCCCAATGACAGACTCCTTTAAAAAGCCTCAGCCTGTTTTTCCTCCCAGATCTTTTTATGGCACATATTTCAGTGCTTCCCTCATGCTCTGATAAGCTCAACCTTCAAGTGTAAGTGGATGGTACAGAGCGACTTTCTCAAGGTGATTTGGGTGTTATCTCTGAAAGTACCCAAGATGTGATGGAATTAGATACAAATGGGAGTTAATGTTTTACCTGCCACAAAAATTAATCTATTACTGTGTGGTAATTATATTGCTATATTTATTGTATTTGTAAAAAGGAAGGGATAGGTCACTCGTGGTGAGGCAGAGGGAGGACTCGAGGGACGTGCTGGCCCTGGGGGTGCTGGGCTCAGGTGTGATCTTGGCTGTGCATCAATAGAACTCAGCAAACTTGCAGGAAAGAGTAAAACTCTAGTGCTGACTGACTCCTGGGGGCTGCTGTTTCCAGCATGTTTCTGGCAGAAGCTTTGCTCCCACGTTTTTGTTTCCCTCTAATCTTGTCCTCTGCACATTCCCAAAGCAAATAAACACCATGAAGGGCCACTGCACCCCACAAGAAGGGACGTCAGTGGTTGTGAGTCCCCACCACTTTCTGGTCAGGGACAGTGTGGCCCCAAGCTGGGCTTTTCCCTGGGGGAGGGAAGAGAGGGCGAGATGATGCCCGTGTCTCCCTCCAGGGAATTGTCATTGCTACAGCATGTCCTGACTGTGGGAAGCAGATGGGAAAACAAACATATTCTCCCTGTGACGTAGAGGAGCCCTCGGAGGGGGTTTGTTGTTCAGAGCAAGGCTGGACCCTCCAGCCAGGAGCACATGGAGGATTCCGGAGCGGCTGCGGGACACACGGGAGGCTCTGAGCAAACAGCGGTGTGTTTGTGGCATTGCAACAAACCCCTGTCCCCCAAACAAGGTGTCCTTGCTGCTTTGCCACACAGGTCCAGAGCCAGGGATGAGGAACCTGCAGGGAGTCCAAAAACTACAGGCACAGGCACTGGCTGGAAGGGGAGAGCAGCAAACCAGTAACTTTCCACGGCAACTGCGGAGGTTAAAGCCCTGCCTATATGGGAATTACTGTTTCCATTATTATTCCACTATGGGGAATATATTTAATGCTGGGGGACTTGGAAATGTACTAATAAATGGCATAGGAAGAGAGCAGGAGGAGGGAGTAAGTGCCCTGTGCAGTGCTGGCATTCATTGGTGCTCTGTGTTTCTATCTCCACCAACAGATTTACTCCTCCTGCTGCCTGATTAATTTTTATCCACAAATAATCTTTTTTCTCCAAGCTGCCTCAGATTTTGTAGGTGTGGTATCTTTTATTCACAAATAAATCCCAGTGGCACACACACATTTAATCCTTTCATGGGCTTTTGGGGTGATTTATGACTATTGCATGTGAAGATCTTTTATCTTTTCCATCCTTCTCTGCAGTAAATTGCAGTCCCAGTTTCTGAAAGCTGGCAGAAGAGGTGTGCAAACAAAAGGTATGAAACAAGACAGAAGTCCTTCAAAACACTAATAAAACTGTCCTATAAACCTGTCCAATTTCACAAAGATAAATAAAAAATAGCCCGAAACTCTCCCACTGTGTTGTGGCAGTAAGTGATACAATAATTCTTTTTACTTCTGCATGAAACTAAAGGACTTCATGTACGTTCATAAATTACTTTGAAGGGGATGAGAGGTTAAATATTAACCCCTCATTTTTTTTTTCCACCAGCAAGCTGAATCCTGACAGTGCAGTGCTGGCATTTCAAACAGCTTCCAGGTTTTCACTCGGCTCCATGTGAGGAGATGACCTGGCTCACTTGAGAAATCACACCCTGCCAATTTATTCAAGGTTAAACATGATCTCAGTGAGATGCTAAAAATAGTATCCTGGTGTTTCCTCTGTGTGTTTAAGTACCTGGTGTTCCCCTCAGACACGGGTGTTGTAGTGACCACAAACCTGTCCGGTAGCATTGAGAAAGACAATGGAAATCGAACCTTCCGTGCAAAGAGAGAAAACCAGGGAGAACAGCCAGAAAATCCCCCAGACACTCAGCCCTCCCTGTGGCACAGTCCTGGCCCTAACAACAAAACAAGGATAACGGAGGGAATCTCTGCAAAAATCCTAAATCCTGATTTTAGAGGTGTTCCAGGAGACCAGAAGGGTTGTGTGTTCAGGAAAACCTTTTCCTCTCCCCTTATCCCAACTCTGATGATTGTTATTAAAGTGAATTCCTGGCACCAAAAAAGTAATTGGGATAGGACTGTTCCTGAATGAGCTAATTTTTAGGAAGTCTGGGCACTGGACTTTCCACAAACCTCAAGTTTAGGCACTATCTTGGTCTTGCTGGCACTGATGGAACCGGGGTCCCATCTCAATGCATAAGCTTGAAGGTGTGATCTTGGTCCTTTCCTAAGGTAGGATCAAACTCAGAGTGTACAAACAGGGCAATCTAAAGATCCTATTGATAAATTTCTTAACAACATCTGCCCAGCTGCCCTAAATGGCAAACTCCTCCTGACACAGTTTAAAGCTAGATCAGGTATTTGCATTACAGGGATCTTTCTTTAGGCAGAAATTTCCTTTCTACCAGGCTACACTGCACTGGAATTGTTTCCAAAATGGAAATTAAAAAAAAAAAAAAGAGAGAGAAAAAGAAAGATCCAAATGTGTCACATCATGTCTTACAACACAGGAAGACTGGGGGGAAAAAAAAGTCACTCTAGATCCAAAATTCCAGTTTATCAGTTAGTTTTGCTGGGGAACAGCAAGTTCTCTAACACTGCACACACAGACACTGAGCAGTGGGTCAGTGGGGCACCCTCAGTGTGAGGGTGACACAGCCCTGGCTCACCCCACCCCAGGTGTATTGTCCCTGGGAAAAGAATCATTTCCAGCTCCTTTCCCTCTGCTGTGAATAAACAGTGCTATTACCACACCCTGGAAAGTCTGATTGCTGTTATGGGGGCTGGCTCTGAAGGGATGTGCCAGGGGAAGGGTGTCAAGCTCTTGGGACACAGCATGGCCAGTGTGGGTGTTCCCACTGCCATCTCCCAACACAGGTGGGTGCACACTGCCAAAAGGTTTTGTACAAATATTTGTATCCTCCTAATAGAGCCCTATCCAAGACATGGCTTCTCTTTTTCCCTAAAGCTTTGCAATTCTGTTTAATATTAATCTAGAACCATCCCAAAGCAAACAGCTGTGTTCTTTTTGTGCACACAATTGTGCAAGAAAATTTCTTTCACAGTCCTGCACACGTGCTTGGGATATAGCTCTGGTCAGCTAAGCTGATTTCTGCAAAGCACTTGCTCAAGGTGCTTTAAAATCCTCCTTCCCAAACACAGGAGCAGTCTGTGAGCACACAACCTGACTGTGCACTCATAAAAGAGTTTCAAAGAATGTGACCATGTGGAACTTGAAATGAGTCATCTTCTATCAAGCTGCAATCAGTGATGAAGGCCTGAGCCAAGGTTTTATAACTTTTGCCATAAAACCCAATAAAAATCATGCTTCAGCTCAAGAATGGAGCTGATAACCAGATTTCAGCCTTTCCAAGCGCTGGAGCTGCATCAGCAATCGGCTTTATCCCCATCTAGAATTGACCAGATCAGCTTTGGTTTGGCCTTAATTAATTTAAACTCTAATTATTTTTTCCCTCTGCTGTATTTACTCCATTTCTCCTGAATTAAACCAGTAGGCATTTTTGCTACATACATGACTTATGCCAAACTTCAAGACACTCTTCTACAGGAAAACATATGGCCAGAACACTGGAAAGATTGTTTCATCACCAGTGAAATCTTATGAATTACCAGAAACAAGTGGCAAATTTCCCCTTGGTTTCAGTGGGACCACAGTTTCACCCCTTGGGTGAACTCAGTGACATGGAAAGAAACTCTCAAGCTCCTTTCTACCTCCCTCATCTTTTAGCTGTCAGTGGGTTGGAAAACAGCTCAAAAAAGGGGTGGAGAGTTGAAACCATCACCCAACCACTGACATGTCACAGTGATGTACCACCCATTGTGGGTTGGGCCCCCACTTTGCTGAGCACTCAGTGGACAAGCACAAAAAGCTTGGAACCAGTAAAACAGTATCATCCACGCTCTTCCAGTATGAAGACACTGAAAAGCAGAGACCAGAAATGCTGGGATAAGTCCCAGACTTTCCCAGGGAAGCCAGATGTAGGCACAGGATAACAGAGTGGGTTTTCTCATGCTTAGCATTAGTCCCTGTGACACTCAGTGTTTCCCTCAGCATGTTGAAAGTGCACTTGATGGTCACTGGTACCCAAACCTACAAAACTCCACCTCCTTCCTAATACAGCCAGTGGGAAGTGCAGCAAAAGGCGTTGGCCAAGTTTGGATTGGCCCTTCAGTACTGGTGCTACTGGTGGCTCATGGTCATGCTGTAACCACCACAAGGACAGAATAACTGAAGGGCTTGGCTCTGACTCACATCCCTGCTCGGGGGACACCTGAGTCATCTCCTGCAGGAGCGCTGCCCGTGTGCCCTGTGCCACCAAGGACCAGCTCTGGCACTGAAAGGATCGTGCCCAGGCTGTACCTTGCCCTGAGGGCTGCATGAAGCTACACAAGCATCAGCCAAGTCAACCACACCGTCTGAGGTAGTCGACTGATGGCATTTATGAGAATGGCAGGTCCTCTCTGAGATTGGCACAGCTGGGATGAGGAGTCACGCTAGCAGGTAAGGAGAGAGGAAATTGCTGCTGTAAAGCACTTAGAGACCAAACAAACCCTGAGGAAACTCAGCCCTTTCCCAGTACTAAAATATCCCAAAAAGAGCAGCCTCCCAGGAGTAGTGAATAATGTCACAAGGCTCTCATTGAAATTGAGATAAAATGGGAAATGGACCTTTCAGCCACAACAAAAAAGTCTCTCACTGCGACACAAAAGCATCATCTCTCTAGCCAGGGCTGCTGCTGTTCACAGTGCTCTGCAGTGGGAGCAGGGCCTGAGACAACAACAAGCAGTTTGGAAAAGTCTCTTTGCACCTACCTTCTTTCTTCATGCCAGCTCTGAAGCACTTCTTCAGCCTGCAGTACCTGCACTGGTTCCTCTTGTCTTTGTCTATCACACACTGTCGGCTGAACCTGGGAGGAGATGGGAAAGAAAACGTGGAGCAACCAGCCTGGCATCTGCAACCCCCTCACCCTGAGCAGCCCCAAATACAGCCCCAGACCTCCCTGATCTTCTTCATGAACCTAGGGAAGAGCCAAAGGTTTTCAAGAAATGGATTGGATCAACACTGGCCTGGCCCAGCTCCTCATCTTCCCCAGTGCTGCTCCTGCCGATGGGAGCACAGCAACTTCAGACCACCCACCCTGCAGGGACTGGGATGGTTTTGGCTGTGAAAGCATGACTGTGACTTGAGTTATGCTGCTGTAGGAGCTCCATCTCCCACTTGCAGACAGTTTTTGGATGGTTGCTGTTGGGGTTTTTCTGATTTCCTTGTTATCTATCCCATTTCATGTACAATAACTGCACTATGGACCACAAGCTCTTTGTGTCTGTGGCTTTGTTTTGAGGCATGGGGCCACCTAATTCCTCCTCATTTCAGTGGGGATTTAGGAACCTCTGTGCTGTTCAAGGGGTGGCCCAGGTTAATTTGGCAGCTCTTGCCATGTTGGGTGAAGCCATGGGAGAGGAATCTGCCGTGCAGAAAGGAGATGACGTGGGTTGCTACGGGACCATCACCAGGTTGTAAATGCTGGGGCAGTTTCCCAGACTAGTTAAAAGCCAAAGGTACAAAGGCCCAAAGACTTTTCAAGTACTTCATGTACCAGAGCTCTGAGCTGGGCTGAATGCAGCACAGCTCACCAAATAAGGACTTGCAGACAAGCTTGGCCATTTCCTTGGCTTCAATGCTGTGGATCTTCCCTGAGCTGCCAAATATCACAGAGATTCATGGATTCCTGGGAAGGGGCAGCAACTCCACTCCCAGGAGACTGATAGCTGAAATTCCAAAGAAACCAGCAGTAGTTGTAGTCTCCTCCCTCAGGAATCCCACAGTTCATGGGATGGGCACCATGTGGGTGGACACTGCTGTCACCCCAGGTGTCCTTTATGGCTGGTGTGCCCTGGAGTGATAAGGACACCAAGAACATTTTGAACAAATAGGATGACTCACATTGGAAAAATCTGAAATGCCCTTAGAGGAGGAAGAGCTTTGGAACAGAAAGAAAATTTCCAGGTTTTAATTAGATATGAAGGATTTGAGTGTATTCAGGTTTGGGGTTTTTTTCCCTTTTTCTCCTGTGCTAAAATAAACACCACTTTCCTAAGGTCAACCAAGATAGCAGATTTATAATTTATAGCCTCCTCCTGGTCAAAAAATCCTCTCAAATGTACACCTGTGCCAAAGTGGATGTGAATCATCTCTGGTCCATGCTCATTTCTCAGAATGATTATAAAATCATCAGTGACATGTTAGTGCACTTCATTTATTTTATTTCAAAACAGAACTGGAGAAGCAGTGAGGGGAGGGATGTGTGGAGGCCTTGGAAGTGACAGACTCTTGGATTCTTGTTGTTTTTTACAGGGAAGATCAAGAAAAACTGTGTTGGCGATGAAATCTCTGGAGCTTTGGTCCTTTGCCACTTTGGCCTTTCCTTGCTGGGCTGTGACAAGGTCATGGTGTCACCCCACACTCAGGGTGTTTATGTATTTTACACCCTAGTCGAACCTCAGGTCTATGGGACTCCTTGATTTACACCACGGGGAAAGCAGTGATGTTGAATTCACTAAAGGGATTTCTCAGTGTCACAGAAGGTCTCGGGGTCCAAGACGAGACAGGACTGAGTCTACTCCTCATCTCCCTGTCCTCCAGCCATAAACCAAACTACAGCCCTACTGCCGGCACCCACGGCACGGCAATTTGGCATTTGACACAGTGGCCCCTTCGCCCAAGCTGACCTGCGCCCCAAACCGTTCGCAGCGCCCATAAATTGCATTTTGATGGCAGCAGGGGCGGGTACCTGCAGGAGTAGACGTGGTTCTTGCGGACGCTCCTCCTGAAGAAGCCCTTGCAGCCGTCACAGCTGGAGGCCCCGTAGTGTTTGCCGGTGGCGCGGTCCCCGCAGATGGAGCACAGGGAGCTGACGCCGTTGGGGAGCAGGTTGGTGTTTGCTGACTCAGCTGCAATGGCCTCTGTGGGCAGAGAACAGGGGCCATTAGACACCCCCCCACCCCGTGATGGACACCAGAGCCAAGCTGCTTTGTGCAAGCAAACAGCACTGAGCCAGCCCCACACACGCTAGAAAAGCCTCCAAATCGATGGTCGTGCTCTTCCCAACCTCAGCTGAGAGTAGCTCAGCTGCTTTGCTTCTGCCATAGATGTTTTCCTTTGCTTCAGTGAACAGAGGGATTTCAAGCTGTATAACCCAAACTGCTTGAGAGGATTTATCAATTATCACTACTTTTTTTTTTTTTTTTTATAGATTTAGAGAATGCTGGATGTGAGACACATGCTTTTGAGGGATGGAGGGCCATCTCCTCGATTAGTCACCTGGAGAACATGGTTCAAAGCTGGCACCCACAGAAGACAATGGACAAAAACTCCTTAACTTGAATAAATAGAAAGCAGAGAAGAGGTGGCAGAGGCACAAAGGATGAACTGCTTCATGCCCATGACAGAGGTGTTGGTGATAAAAGGCTGCTCTTGAGAGCTCCTCTGCAGCTGAAAGGCAGAGACAGCAACTCACACAGGGATCACTTTAGTTCTGTCTGGTTCCTGCTCTGAAATTCCCTCTGAAGAGCTCATTGCTTTCCACTGGAAAGCAACAGAGGTGTGCAGGAAGATCAACCTTCTAAATTAGGGACCTCAAATTAGGTCATATGAATGCCCTCTGTCATGTCCTCCGTTTGCACCCCCTCATTTGAGGCAAGAATAGCTCTGCCCTTGCCTGCCCTGGCCTGTGTGTACACACTGCTGAAGACTCCCCTTTGAACCTCTCCCTTGGTTTTAACCACCACACTCTCTGCCCTCTTAATCCTCCTAATTTGAGGCACAGCTTGGGAAAGGAAAAATAAGGAGACACTTGCGAAGACGCAGATGAGTGTTTACATCTCACCAAGAGGAGGAATATTTGTGGAGTCTGCCCTGACCTGGGCACTCACTGCAGGATGGTTTTATGAATTTATCACACCTCTGGGAGCATGTTCTGCACTCCAGGGGAGCTGATCTCATACTACAGTGACCTTGGAAAAGTCTCAGGGACAAAGACATCCTGACGTCGCTCTGGGATGAGACAGAAAAGATGGGCAGGGATGAGGAAGTCTCAGCTGATCCTGTGCTGAGCAATGAGAAATCTTTCAGCAAATTACTCAAAGGTGAGGAATTGTCATCTGGTCTGGACAGCCCAGGGGGGAGTCTTCTAATCCATAAGGCATAAAAATAACCCTGGGTAATCCACACACAACATGTGTATATACAGAGAGTGAGAGGCTATTTTTGTGTATGAATACACATCAAAAATTTATAGTGAAAATATTTGCTATGCAATGAAAATTGTAATCAAAAGCCCCCCCAAAATAATCCAGCCAATAAAGCTTTAGTTTTTCAAAAACTGGAAAGTTTTTTAGCTGAGGCTGAGACTAAGACATTTTTAGCTAAGACTTCACAAATACAAATGTCAGAATTCCCTTCACTTCCTAAAAAAACCCCTTTGGTCTTTATTTACATTCTGTTGCATGGATGCATAAATAAGTAGGTTGAAGCATTATGGGAGCAACATGACAAGAAAGAATGACTGCATTAAAATAATTCTTAGGTCATAATGATAGAAACTGAGATTTGCCTGTTCCCAAAATCTGTGTAAGATGGTCCCAGCTCTGACATTTGTCAGTAAGTGACACTTGGGTCCTTTAGGAATATTGTCTATGTCAGAGATGTTTAGTGGTAATTTACATTGATTTTTAGGTTTTTTTTTTTGCAATGATTCTTCATTTTATTTTACTTAATAACTCAGTATTAAATGAGCTCTACTAGAATATTCCCTTGAGGATAACTGTACTGCTAAACATTTGTGCATCTGTTGCTCCATCTATTTTTTTGTAGGAGCATATGACCATAAACAAACATGCTGAGTGTGCTGGATTCCATTTAAAAAATTGCACAACAAAAATAAAGATAAGAATGCCAATTTCCTCTTTGCTCCACTCGTGCTTTCTCTAGTGACTTAAGAGGAATCAAGCCAGGGTCATCCAGTTTGGGTCTCCAATGGACCTTCAGTCAGATCCAGACTGCAAAATGTTCCTGATGCTGGAAAGGACTTACTCACAAGAAAAGACTTTTATTCCTTTATGTGAATAGAACCTATGAGGAGCTGCTGGCTGATAGAAGGAAGAACTTAAAAATCTGGCCTTAAACCAAGTATTACTGGAGGAAGGACCATCAGCACTGTGTGTGTAAGGGCCCATGGAAATTAGGAAACCAAATTTTGCCCTCTCTTGTACCCATGGAAACACAGACAAACTACAAGTGAGTTGTGTGTTACACAGCTAAAAGTTCAGTCCCTGCTCAAGAGCCACGTGACCTTTCCAGCTTGGCTGAATGTGAACACAAATAATAATAATAATAATAATAAAAAAAAAACCACAATAAAGAAAAGGAAAACACTAAGCCAGAATGCACATGTTAATTATGACAATACATTTTAATTACAAAATCCTGTCACCAACTAATGATGAGTTCCAAATGAGAATTAGCTCAGAGAAGAGCAAAGGCACAACTGGTATCACACACACCAGAAGAATATTTTGATGCAGCTTTCAAACCTGCCTGGTGTTTGGGGAATTCTGGGTTTTCCCTGGATTGATTGCTGTGAGGAAAGGCAGAGGAAGGCCAGGATCCCTGCCAGTACAGCCCTGTGAAATCCGCTTCCTTTGCTCCATCCCTGCCTGACACCAGGTGATAACCGGCTCAGGGCTTCATCCCCCACGCTGTGACTCTTTGCTACCTGGAGCTCAGCAGCACCCAGAGCTGGGCTGGAGGGCTGCTAGGATGGATCTGGCCAGGATGCAGCTGGCTCACAACAACTGTGCCAAGCTCACAACTGTCCTCACCACCCTAGAAATGAATGCTGAGGGTTATATATGGGTTATAGATGCTCATCACCATGGTAAAGAGAACAGTTCCTAAGCTATGCCACAATGCTTCTGGAATTTCCACTGGAGACATGCAGGTGATTATGTTCTCCACAAAGAGGCCATAACTCCTCTTGACCTTGTGTGGGCCCCAGGCTGAGCTGAGGACCAGTGATTGTGTCCAGACTTCTCACTAGGACTGTTCCCAAGGGTCACTGGCAGAAAAATCTGAATTTCAACCATTTTTTGTGAGTTATATATGATCAGTGTGCAGGCTGGGAGATACATCCCTAATGCTGATGGGAGTATCCCAGTGGCTTCACCAGCTTTGGGATCAGCCAAGCTCACAACTGAAATACATTCCAATTTTTGGTACCTACTGCCTCTGTATATAAGTCATTACCTAACCAGGGCTGAAATCGTGATGCTAGTCTTGCAGTGATAGGAAATGACAGTGAGGATGTTTTCATGATACCTGACCAATTCCTGCTTTTCCTTTCAGCTCTATTACTGGTTAAATCTTCTAGATGCACATTGTATAAAGAGAATGGTCTTGCAGTACTTTCCAGAATGGTTTTTGCTTTGATCTACCCAGGAATCCAAGCCAGCCTTGGTGCACAGAACTTGCAGCCAGGAAATCCCTGAATTCCATGTGCTGGGCTAGAATGTGAAGAGATCCCCAATGTGAGTTTGCACACACACAGTCAAAGCTGGTGGCCAAAGCCAGCATTGCAAAACCTGTGCACACAGATGTAGGGCAAGGTGGGGGTTAGCAGTGAAACCCAGGCCACAGGCAGGTCAATGGCGTTCTACAGCAGCTTTTAGCAAATACAAGGGGAGTTTGAGATCTAAAACATAGATTTGATTTGCTGTTCCCAAATCCTACAGGAACGATGATGAAGGGGCCAGCCAGAAAGGCCAGAGCTCCTCCCAGGCACAACCTGCAGCTTGAGGGATGGCCAAGCGCGCCCAAAACATCTCTGGTGGCTTTTTCAGGGTCTGAATTGGGTCAGCTGCGGGGCTGGGAAAGGTGTTTCATCAACCTTGTGCCAAAGTCCCAAGGATCAGTGTGGTGGTTGAGTGTTGAGACAGGAGAACAAGCACCACAGTGGGAGAAAACACTCCTTCAACTAAAGAATTAGTGCAGAATTGTAGTAATGCTTCGTATTTTAAGCAAAATGAGACAACTCTGACAAGAGCATGAGGAAAGGGGTATTAACAGCACATAAAAACTAAGTGAGAATCTGGCTTGTAACACCAGCCAAAGTAAAGGAAACAAGTTTGTAGAGAATGGGAAAATTTCTTCTGGTACAACATATATTTTATAAAGGAAGGAGGGAATTAGCACTGATTTTTGTTCGTTTCCTTTTGCTGTTCTTTCTATTTAAACCAGAAAATTTGTTGTATTCCTCCCATAATGTATTCTATTCTTTATTTTGAATTAGTCTCAAAATATTTGGCAAATTATGGGCTACTTAAAGGTGGAAAATCCAAAACACATATCTAGGCAAGTCTCAGACCAACAGCATCTTCCTGAAGCAGAAAGCTCAGCACCCAGAGTGCTCCACAGCACTAATCAGCTCAAATTTTTGATGAAATAATGTTCTGAAGAAGGAAAGAGCTGGTTTCAAGATAGCATGACCTTAGTTGAAAATATCCTAATTTTCACTTTCAAAATTTTTCAGACTGTAAGAAACCACCCTGAATCCATTAAAATAAATATTACATCCCTTCCTGTCCATGTTTATAGAGGGCAAAGCTGCCGTTAGATTTAGGAGGGGAAAAAATACACACAAGTGTTGGGAAAAATATGGCTTGAAACAATCCTGTATAATTGTAAAAGTACCTAAAATGAGATTATTTCTTGATTCTAACAAATTTTAAAATATTTCTGAAGCTACAGAGGGAAGTGTGATTTTGAGTTGCCTCTGGGGACTGAATTCAGCTGGTTGGCAATATATTTCCATGCATGGACATTTCAGGTCTTTTTTGAAGTTATTTTTACAAACTGTGGAAGAGGACACTTACCCAAGACAAACAAGCTAATTTCAAAACAGCTCGTTCCCGAGAGAACCAGTTACTCATTAACAGCTCAACAAATAACACAATCCCCATCTCGATAAAGTTCAGAAAAGACTCAACCTGTCAGTTCCACTGCATGAATCACCAGAGAGCCCCAAACAGGCTTTTGTGGTTCGTTTGCAAAACAATTTTGAATTTTGAGGAACTCTGTACCACTTCAAAAAGTGAAAAATACCTTGTTGTTTGGCAGCAAGAGAAACATCTGTGTTAAATAACATTTCTGGAGTAGGATAGGAGGTGGAAAAATAAGAAATAAGAGCCAGTCTATCTGCAGCTGGCAAAAAATATATATTTAGTTGGGGACAGCCAGAGCTTTATTGAAGTCAGCCTTAAATTCAAATTTCTATGGGCCTTTTAACTTTACTATCCCTCCGTGTCCCATAATAATAAGTCTAATCATTTTATATTGTGGACAGTAGCCCTACTGAAACTCTGATTTCTTTTGATGAGCCAGCTAATGAGCAAACATGAAAATCCCATCTTAATTTCACTAAGCTCCTTAACAAATTAAATGAAACGCAGTCAAAACTCTCCAAGGGCTTCGCTAACGTTGGGATCTCATTCAGTTAAACGGTGGTTTCATGCAATATGACCAAAATGCCCTTTATTTTTACACAGTGGGCAGTTAATTTCACAGAATAGCATTCACTTTGAGTCAGAGTAGTTTTGACTGCTCAAAAACCAAATAACAAAAACTGAACACCACACAGTGAGCTCTATTTCTGCGAACGAAGCGGAAGTCTCTGCCTATAAACACTCCCGCCTCGCAGCCAAGCTCTTTTGTGTCGTGAAAACGGTTGGACCATCTTGGTAACCCTTAAAAATATAATGAAAGTAATGACTTGGATGTTGTTTCTCAGACCAAGTCCTTAGGAACAACTTGAACGGGACACACGGTCATAGACAAATGTCGTTTGAGACGACGTGTTTTCCCGAGGATTAAATGTCGACCTAAGTCACAGATGGGAACGAAACATGCATTTTAAGGAAGAAATATTGGTATGAACTCCTCTCATAAGCCATACAAGGGGACAGACCTAAGGAGTGCCATGGAAACCTCTACCAGCATTTGCCAAACTCTTCAGGACATGGCGCTGAGCCCACCAAGGAAAAGAGCAACTCAAAATGAGACCAGCAAGCAAAAGAGACGCATTTCAGCCCAAACATAACCACGGATGCTACAGGTTGACAGATCAGCTGCTTAAATATTACCCCTTCCACCCTTTGCCCCACACCTCCCACCTGTCTTTCCCAGGATCTCAGCTTTGTAGTGGAGGTTATTCAAGAGGAAACGAATAAAAGTCTCACCGGTGTTATTGGGGAGCACCCGGAGGTTGTCGAATTCCAGCATGGTGTAAGAGGAGTCCAAGGAGTCGACATAATCTGGCATATCCATGTCCATGATGGACTGACAAAGCTTCATTATTACTTGACAACAGCGAGGAAAGCGGCAAAAAGCAGCCCTGCTGTCAATCACGGCCAAGGTTTCCTCTGCAAAGAGAGACACCCCGGCCCTTGCAATGACAAATCATTACCCAGCTCTGCCCACAGTCCCCTCCCCGTGCCAGGGGAGAAGGGATGGGGCCGTTCCCTCTGGTGTGCACAGTCCCCTCCCTTCCCGGGGTGCATCGGTGCTCCCTCCTCCTGATAAGGTGATGTAGATAAGGCCTAGACTCAAACACTTGGATTGCATCTTGGGATCAGCACAGCCCCGTTTATGGCTCTTCCTGCACAAACATTTGGAGAAGGGCTGTGCAGAGGTGTTCACACACATGTGTCGCTCTCCCAGGGCAGAGCAGTGGTCACGTCAAATCACACCCACGCCGATGGCACCTCGCTTGGCTCCCAGCCCCTGGGGAAAGGGCAAGTGATGTCACTTGAGGCTTGTGAGGACAATAAGTCAATGTCACCAGTGGCTGAAGGCCGTCAAGACAGGCCAGCGTTGAGAACCTGAGGCATCGCCCTAAGATCCCGACAATGGATCACACCTTGGGTTGCTGCTGGGAGGGAAAAATTCCAGCTGTACACATGGTTTCACCCTGCCCCGTAGGCAGAGGGGAGGTGGAGGAGGTGACTTCTCCTACCCATCACCCACTGCCCCTGCCACCTGTGTCTTCTCCTTCCCAACTCCAGGCAGCCCCAGTGTCCCAGAGCTCCCACTGAGGAGGAGTTGGGTTGTGGTTGTGACTTGTCACGGTGGAAGATTTCAAACGATGGCAAATGATGAAAATGGAAAAGGCTGGGAGGAACTGGGCATGCTCCCTTGCAGATGTGTGGTGTTGCATTTCACGCTGACCCACGCCTGGCTTTTCTGGGAAAGGTCCGTATTATGGAAATACAGTTCCAGTTTTTCCCCGCAGAACTGTGGTGGTTTTGTTGTTTGGGTTTTTTTTTTAATTTACTGAATTCTACACAGAAGTTTTTTCCCTATTAAGGCTCATCAGCTGTACTGAAAATGACTGGAAATAAAACTCAGCCACGAAAAGTGATGTAGCTTGGGGTGATTGGTCTATTCCCGGATTCATCTTCCAGATGCCTTCCCTGACACTGCATTTCCCCCTCCAGTGACGTTGTTTTGTGTCAGAGGGTCTTTCCTCTCCGTGAGCTGTTGTGTGAGATCCAGGTCAACGTCCTGTTGAATCTGGAGGAGAAGAAGAGTCTTGAGAAACATGGGAATGTGTTGCCAGAAAAGGAGCCTTGGCCAAAAGGAAAGGATTGCCAGACTGCCTGAACTCTCACTGAACCGAGGAGCAGTCCAGGCCCATGTATCCTATAAAGCTCCAAATGGCAAGAAATATGCCTAAACTGAGTTTTTAAGAGTCTTATTTATACTCATTTTGATTTAATCCCTAATTCACTTTTACTTTTTAACGTATTTTTTCAAATCCTGGGGATTTACAGTTTACAGTGGTTAACTAGAGATAGGCTTTTCCTCTATAAAGGTTGGGTGCAGGGACACTTAGCTTTGCTTTCTTATCATTTGTGGGGCATAAAATAATTTCATGTGCCACAGATATTTTCTTTTTCCTCCTTTCCTTTTTTAAGGACGTGCTGTAACTGATGGTGCACAAATGACTCCTTGGTTAGATAAGATGTTATGTTTTTATCCTTGGACTGTGCCCCCAGCCCCTCAGTAATGCCAGCATCAGCTAAGTTCACATCTGATTAGTCGTTCTTGCCTCTTACTCAATGTCAGCCTTGATTATGCCCATTAATCTGGCACTTTTTTTTTTTAAACTGAGCTGTGGGCACAATCCTGTCTGATCCCCAGCACTCTGCTACTATTGCAGCTGAATTTTCACGTTGCTACAATTCCAGGGTTTTTTTAGTAATTTCTCACTATTAAAATTGTCATGTATTGGTATTTACCAGGTTTTTGGGCAGTTGTGGCCCAGAGAGAAGAAATCTGCGCTATTGTCCTGATATTGCTGGCTTGGGAGATCCCTCAATGTTTTCAATCCCTCAGTACAATTGGAGGGCTAAGGCTCATTTCCAAGGAAATCTGGGCGACAAGGCTGTGCTTGGACAACTTTCATTCTGGGAATGAGAAAAAGTTATGGAGCAAATTTCACAGTTCAGGACCAGATTTCAGCACCACATCCACACTGCTAATCAGGACTGATTTTCTATGGAAGGTGGTGCTGGAGTGATAGCACATGGCATTTGTGTTTCAAACAGATGTCAGCGCCCTGTTCCAAACCACTCCAGCACAAAATCATCCCTGAGGAGTGACAAAAGCTTTGCTGAGGGTTGAACAGTTTCTTCTTTTTCCTCTCCCTGCTTTCTTACATCACTTTCTGAGTCACAGCTGCAGTTTGATAAGGCTGGGGCTGAGTTTTATGAACATCAGGAGAAATCCAGCTCCCTCAGAGGCGCCCTCACATCTACTCCCCACTGTTCATTGGCACGATGAAGGGACATCTGTCCCAGACAAGAGCCAGGAATCTCTAGGGGCCTTCTTCATTACCTTGTGAAGATTGAGCCTGACAGAGCAGACCAGGGAGAGACATCTCTCTAGTTGACCTCAAGCAAGTGTTAGATATAAAGATCTGCCCTTGCAAATCTCTCTTTGATGTGGGAAACAGGCTGGTGACAGGTGGGAGAGGGCTGGGGTTTGGCTTTAGCATCACCCTGAAGGACAGCAAGTACCTGCAGTCCCTTGGTTCCTCTCATCAGCACCAGGATGTGGATCAGTCTCTGGACAGATTTAAAGGTGAGGATCTGTGAGGTTGACCAACAGCTCTCTGCTGAAACACTTATCCCAGGATTTGAGCTCTCCATGCAGCACAGACACAGCAGTCCTTGAGGACCTACTTCAGCTCCATCTGTGTGCGGAAGTTCTGGCCATCCCTGCAATGTGCCAGCGTTGAGAAGAGCCAATCAGGTGATACAGGGACTTCTAAATTAAATGTGGGAGGCTCTGGAAGAAACTCCTGGCTTCTGGGGTGAGAGGAGACCTGGTGGGCCCAAAGGCAGGATCTGAAAATTCTTCATCACTCACCTCTAACCTTCTCTGAGTGCAGAAAAGAGACGGGACCACTCAGGTCCTTTCATAAGCCAAGCACTGACCACAGGCAAAGGTAGTTCCAACAGGACTCAGAGATATAAACCCCAGTATGGGTTTCTAGAGCTTTCACCAGAATGAATCAGGAAAGCAAAAAGGCCTCTTCGTGTCTCATAGCTCTCCTTTTTCTCACCCAGAGGAGAAGCAGGGGGAGAGGGGGGAGCGTGTGCTCAGCACAGATGTTGATGCTGCTACTGGAGATGCGAGGGGGGAGCTCAGCAGACGAGAAACCCCACTGAGATGAGAAACCCCACTGGCAACAGCAGCAAACATTCCCCCACAGGGTCCTACACCACCAGTTTTACCAAGCAGCCTTACAAGAGGGGATGCACTTCTATGGAAAAGTATGGAAGAGCTCCCTCTGTGCTGCAGAACTGATGCTTTTGGAGGTGAGTTGAGCAAAATTCATTGCAAAGAGACAGAACTGCATATTTTTTGCAAAACACCTTGTTGGTTTCCCACTGAGGGGAAAGGACTGAAGGTGTCTCTCCTTCCCTTGGGTGTTCAGTCATTGACTCACCTGCACAGGCATCTGAGGTGTGTGGATGACCAAAGGCAAAACTGGACGGTACAACACAGTCTGCTCAGTGTGGAAATGGATGTCAACCCTCCTCCATATGGACATAATCCTCTTCTTAATGTGTTTTCCATTTATTCCTGTTTTGACTCAGCGAGGCTGGATATTGCTGGAGGGTGCAGGGGAAAGGGCAGAAAGGAGAAAAAAAAAGCAGAGTTATGTTTAATAAAAATAGTATGAATGTTCAAAGTTTGTGCTCTAGGAATGAATCAATATGGTTTCTCAGATGTGCTGCAGAGAGGACACAGGGCAGGCTCTGACCAACACATGGTCCCGATAAGACAACACACTTATTCCTAGAAATAAAATTGGGATGCTTTTGGGAATGCCTGTTGGACAAGATGAAGTGCAGATAAGATAAGAACACTTTGATTAATTAAGAGAGAACAAAAAGTACTGTGGGCAAGGCATCAGAAACAACATTTCTTTGGCGAGGTAAGTGGTGGAAGAAGATGTTTGCAAGACCTGGAAGCTGCACATCCATCTCTGGAGGCTGGGAAGGTTTTTAAAGGAAAGTAACTCAATGCTGCATATGGGGAGAGGTGTCTGAGACACTAAAACTTAACAAAGACTTGTTGCTATGCAAAATGAAGAGGCAGACTTCAGCTCCTAACTGTATTTTTGGCACAGAAGTTTTCTTCTTTTATTCATAGGAGCATATTTAAAAGCCCTACCACTGTTCTGAAGATTTTCTCTGACTGAAATGCAGCAATAATTATTCTTTTTCCTGAACTTGCAGGGTTCAGAAAATGGATTTTTATGCAATCAGCATAAATCTCTCAATGTTCAGGTGGTTCTGAGGTACCAGAAGCAACAGTAGCCATAGAATTGCCTACTTGGAGAGATGGTGTCTGGATAAAAACAATAATTTAAAGACAGAAGGCAGCAAGGCCCTTTTTCTAGGTAATGTATAATTAGAAGCAGTTTGCTTCTGAGATTACAAGCAGTGTGAAATCATATCATTAGCATCTAATTACCGTGGCAGATATTTCAAAGTTATCAAGACCAGATGTTATTAAATCAGTTCCCTCCTTTCCTGGGTGCAGTTTGGTATTTGTGACACAGCAACAAAACCCCTCTTTACATTTTCAGGTATTATTACAATGAACATTTCCACATGCTGTGACTTTCACAGCACAGTAAGGGGCTCCTTGTTCTTCTTCTTCTGTTGTCTCCACCAAACATTTTGTCTGTGTGGTGGTTATTCATAAAATAAAAATAATTTAAGGAATTCCTTAAGTCCCCATTGAGGAGGACAATGAAGTGATGGACATGGGAGGACATTGCCCATCATCCAGGGGGATGGAGAGGAGAAAAGCAGAAGATCAGACTTTCACCTCCTTTCTTTCCAAACTTATTTTGCTCTACTACTGCCAAAGATGTTCATTTGTCATTTCCTCATTTGGCTTTAGAGCAATTAGGTTCAATCTTCCATAACAACCCTTTGGAGTAAATAGAAAGTTAAACAAGCTCCAATCACCATGCTGAAAAAGAATTCCTTTAGGTTGATTTAAAAAATAACTACCAAAAAAAAAAGCAAAAAACCTCCAAACCAACCAACCAATCAAAAAATGAAAAAAAAAAAAATACACCAAAAAACTTTTTCCACCAGGTTGGAATGAGGGATTCTGGTCTTTACAAATTGTCAAGTACAGATCACACAAAGACTCTACTGCAAATAGTGACTTCAGGTTGGCTAATTTGTGAAATTCCCGGTTATTTCACTGGTGTGCTGACTGTTCAGCACAGACGAAACCTGAATTGGATTTGGGGAATAAATTTGAGATGTTTCACATTCTTCTGATGACCAAAGGGCAGCCTGATGACTTGTTCTTTCTGAGTTCACAAAACTTTTGTTCTTGGCTGCAGTGTTTGGCCAAGGCCGGAATTTCGGAAGCGCCAAGAGCTCCTTTTGATTTCAGATCTGTTGAGAAACAGGAGCTCCCGCTGGGAATAACAACTGGATTTGCAAAGATATCTTCATGTAGCCACAAGTCACTGGTAATTCAGAAATAAATCCCCCTTTTTTTGGACTCCTGAGTGAAAAACCTCATTCCCCCCTACACAGGGTCCAGTTCTCTTTGCAAACCTGTTCCTGGCTGGCAAACACCCGATGCCTCTGTGCACCACTTGGAATTTCTCTTCTTTTCCTTAAGCAGGAATAAGTTCTCAGAAATAAGAAATGCCTGCAATATTTTTGAAACAGCATACTTTTTCCTCACATCAACAAATAACTCTATCAGTGGGTATTCCCTGGGGATATTTCAGAGGACTTCTTGTCTCTTTTCCTTTCTTGAAAGAGGTGAGCTGATCAACACTTGAAATAATTATGGAATAAAAGAAAAGAAAATGAACAAGCTTCATTTAATACTTTTTTGGAAAAAAATATTTGTTGGTTTCAAAATTATTTCTCATTTGTAATTGACCTTAGAAAGTCACTAAAGGGAAAGACATTAAAGTATTTAACAATGAACAAAATTTAAAGTACCAAAAAGACAGAAACAAAATATTTTGGTTCTTAGTTTTGTTGACAAACGTTAGTCATGGTACCAGCTTCAAAAGTCCTAATTATCTGTATTTTACCTTCTGAAACTAAGAGGAAAGTTCTGTCCCAGGCAGCAAAACTGACAAATCTGGGGGAGCAACACATTTTGTCTCAAAATCCAAAAATTTCAGTGGAGGTCATATCTGGCACCATCAGCTTGTGAAAGCATCAACACATTTGTGAAGCTCCACCTCACTCACCAAAATTAAGATGTGATTTGTTTCAATTAACTTATTTTACTTTTTCACAGGTGAGACTTTTGCAACGTTTCACTCTCTGGCAGGGAAATGCTCTGTTTCCACTAATTTCCTACAAAGATGACATCTACTTCTTTTCCATGTGAGTTTTTCCTAGGCTGGGCTTACAGGGGAAAATCCAGACTCAACTAACTGCAAGAGTTTGGGCTGAGTGTTACTTTGTCTTAGAGCAATGCAGCCTAAATTCCTCCAAATTGTCAATCTATTCATCACTCAATAGAAAGTGGAAAACACACATTGGGGTGTGCAGTCCAGAGAAACAAAACACGGGGAGAAAATCAATGGAGAAAATCCAGTTCTTCCCTCATCCTCCCATCTCCCACTGCCCTCAGGTTGAGAGGTTCCCCACGTATTAGTCCAGATTTATGTCTGTCAGAGAAATGTGGATTTCCATCAGACCACCCATTGTTTGCCAAACTGGGCAACTCAGTTCTTCTACTTTTCACCTTCCCAAACTAAAACTTCATACATGGATTGGAAAGGGCAGTATCCCCGCAGCCACTAAAGAAAAATTGGCATGTCATGGAATTATAGAATTATTTAGACTGGAAAAGACCTCTAAGATCAAGTCCAACCATTAACCAGCACTGCCAAGCCCACCAGTAAACCATGTCCCCAAGTGACACATCTACAGGTTTTTTAAAACTCTCCAGGGATGGTGACTTCACCACTTCCCTGGGCAGCCTGTTCCAGTGCTTGATAACCCTTGCCATGAAGAAATTTTTCCTGCTATCCAATCAAAATCTCCCCTGGCTTAACTTGAGGCCGTTTCCTCTCGTGCTGTGTCCAGAGGGTGATTCATCCCAGACTCAGACAGGTGTCCAAGACACCAGGGAGGAACTGCAGAGCAATGCCAGTCTCTCTAAACAGAGCTCATGGGGAGTGGAGGTGAGTTACACTCCACCTGCAAATTTTATGGAAGGTGAAGTCACATAGAACAAATTCCCCCTGCCAAGAATGAAAATGACACACAGAGCCAGTAAGAATTAGGCTGGATTTCTTGACCCTGACTAAAGCAAATGCTGCAGCCTGAACCAGGGCTGGCAGTGGGAGAGGAGAGAGGAGCCAGGGAGAGGGGAGCAGCATTACCTCACCCACTGCTGCCTGGAGGAGACCTGGGGCTCGACTGGAACCTACCGCTTCCTGTGGGCAAGTTTTTGGCTTTTCTTACTGAAAATGAGATGCTGTTTAGTCAGGAGTCACCAACCTTGGGAGGAGTCTTTGCTGTGACTCCCCTCTCCCCTGAACAACATTCCTGCCACCTCGAGCTTTTTCGGCTGCAGTGTTGACACTTCTGCAGATCTGTCATTAGCTCAGCTGAGGAGGAAACAGAAAAGCTATTCAAGACCCAGCTCCTCCGTGGGAGGTTGGGAGTGCAAAGTCTCACTTCACACTGAAAGCATGGTGAGCGTTTTTTGTTGATGTTGGGCTTTCTATTTTAGGGGATGCCTTTGTTATTTTGCAAGCCCTTTTCTATCATATAAAACACCACTTTTAAGGGATTCTATCAAACACATATTCTTATATCTTTAAATGTAATCTCCAATACTCCAAAAAATTAACCCAGGACTTAGATTTTGATTTGTTTCTTACAGATTCCTAACTCTGGGTCTAAAAGCATTTACCTTATTCCTTGAGGGTTTTTTCTGTATTTTAAGACATCTGTGGTGGAATCAAGATCCAGCTTTACCACTATGAAGATTCAAATTTCACCTAAATCCACCTTTGCTCGTT